>CAIGRL010020500.1:0-19586 GCA_903798325.1 Fraxinus xanthoxyloides
GGAGGAAGGTGTCAGGTGTGGGGAGAGCAATTTCATGAGTAGAAAATAGATACATTGGACAGAGAAACATCCACACAGGGCCTTGACGATGGTTAATTTAAACAATCTTTTCACATGTTTGGTATTGCTCCTATAAGGTTTCTTTTCAGAAAAAAAATGGGAAAAAATGGTTTCTAGATTAGGATATCATTTTCTACTTTCATCAAATATTTTATCATTAGCAATTTGATGAGTTATTTCTATTGACCATTAATATAGCTTTATGATAACTTCTATGGTGCTTTAGAGGTTGCATTGCTTTGGGGGTTGAAATGTGACTCAGAGAAACATAAATAGAGAAATACTACATATACTGATGGTTGTGGCAATGGCTTAACTTTTGTGTAATGTTTCTTGTTGAAGCTGGTGAAATGCTCCATGTTTCGGAAGCCTTCATTGACAAAAACTATCATCCTATAGTCATTGTATTTTGATTTAATATTTGATTTCTATATTAGATGTTTTTTGAACATTGCCGTAGGCTTTTTTTGTTGTAGTGACACATGAAACAAAAATGAGAGAATTAGGGATTCTTTTTTCTTGTATTAGAAAGATAATAATTGTGTTGTTTAATTTTTCAAAACCCTAATAGCTTGTTAATAGAAGTCCAAATGAGTTTGTCTCAACACTTAAACTTAATCTAGTCCAATGTTTAATTAATCTAATTAACTAATTTGCCGTATTAATAAGTAATCAAATTAGTTAATTATCCAACAATTGTCAATTAATTAATTAGTATATTTCATTCTTCTAGTTCTTATTTTGTGTGTTACTCATTAGGGTCTCCATCACGGTACATAACCATGTGAATTATTATTTTGATCTAATTAAAATAAGATAAATAAAAAAAACCCTTTTAATTTATCATTAATTCACCTAAATTTCACATTTTCGTCTCATATTGACATCTAGTAATGTGTTAAGAGTAATGCATATGACGAAAAATGTCATGTGCTACAACAAAAAACAAAACTTTTTCGGTGAAACTATAATCACTTCGCCATATGATTTGATCAATTACGAGATATGAAGTGTGTCAATTTCGATTATCGATCATATATTTCATCCCACTATTAAGTCAATGTAAGTCCAAAACTCTTTTCGATTTATGAGTACAACTTGGCCAATGATTTCGTTATCAACTTAATTGAATGAAATGTAGATCATAATTTCTTACTATCTAAGAGTAACAAACTATCTATCGATCATTACAACCTTAGTGACTCTTGGCAAAGCAACATCCAACATCGCCAAAGCATAACAATCCCCATGTAAGGTAATATGATAACTTTAAGTCAAATTATCAATTCTACTAATGAACGTTAGGGATTAACCATGACATTCAAATAATTATCCATGTAAAATCTCTTCGCCGGTCTACAATGTTTTGTTCTTTAATAAAACATACACGTGTGCATTTAAATGTCACTATATTTGAGTTTGTGAGAACAACCACTTACTTAACTAGTGAAAAATGCCACACATGATAATTTATCCATGATAACGATATCCGTATATTTTATTACTCACGACTATGGATAATTTAATATTCAGTCATATGTAATTTGTATTCACAATTACAATTCCTTGTGATTAATAAGTTACAAAAATTTGATTCTACAGACTCTATTATTTAATTTATTAGAATATTAATTCAATTTAATAATAGATTTACCATAAATAAAATGTATGAATTATATATTCAAAGGTTTATGTCTAAGGTTAATTGGACTTAAGGAATAACACTTACTAACTTCCACTTGTACTAGATCCAATCTCTCATGTATCTTATATCATAAGAGTCTACATGACTATCATGTTTATACTGTGATAACTTTTTATTAGTGAATCTGCAATATTATCAATTGTGGGAACTTGTTCTTTTTTTTACATCATTATTTGTATTATCTCTCCAGTGAGATGATACCGTTTTAACACACGTTTGAATCATTGATGAGACCTTAGTTCTTTCGCTTGCACGATAGCTTCATTGTTATTATAATACAAATGAATAAGATTAGCAGTGTTAGTAACTACTTCATGTTCATTAATGAACTTTTTGATCCAAACCACAACTTTTGTTGCTTATGAAGCAACGATTTATTTGGCTTCCATTATTGAATTAAAGGTTATTCCCCGTTTTCAACTAACCGATTTATTGTTTTTCTATATCGCAAGTCTATGATATTATAACAAGTAATATAGTAGACATTTGAATCCGGATGATCGTTTCAATGAGAACTACAATTTAATACTAAATTTAATATTTCTAACTCTTATTTAATGAATAACAAATAACTGTGATTTGGTGATTGTTTTTCTAACTATATCTATTAGTTGAAAATAGTAGGATGCACACAAAGATCGATTTAAAATTCAAATATGAATGAGATATTGGGACATAACAATTTCATCTATTGATTACCTGTAAGTTTTAATTCAAGATTCACAAATCTAATGTAGTGTTCGATCGAATTCTTTTATTGTATTCAAGTTACCTCCGTTGCGTTCTCATTGAGTCTATTTAACTAATTCAATCGCATATCTCTATGTTAATCAATCTTAGTTAAAATCACAATTTGTTCTAAAAATTTATATAATATGGCAATAATTAGCATAGGTATATCTACAATTTACACTAAATTACTGAATTTTAATATGCAGTCTAAATCTAAAACTCACCTCTCGATTCGTAAAAGATTCACAAAATCATTGAATTGTTGATCAAGTAATTCAAAAAATTATATACATAAATAAAATCAACATGTATATGAAAGAACTATAATCTTTAATAAAACAAAGAAAGGGTCTCAATCGATTACATTATTTCCCCTAATGAAAAACTTAGCTACTCATGATATATGAGGAAAAACAATATATGATAATGAAGTACATCACAGGATTTTGAATAAAGACGTAGAAAAATGGATGAATCTTACACCAAGATCTTCTTGTTCCAATCAATGCTTCAAACTCGAGATTTCTTGATTTTTTCTCCTTCGATATGCTCTCCTAAATCTCAAGTTGTATCTTGTATCTCTCAATGTGTGGAACCCCTCAAAAGTGTCTCCCTTCTTCTATTTATACTTCAACCTAAGTTTTTTCCAAATTTAGAGTTTTTATGGGCTTCAAAACGGGCCAACAAGACGCATCCTAGTTGCACCATCAACACTTCAGCGCCATGGGAGTGGCGCCATATCGAAACTCAGGGTGGCACCACGATTCCACAACTCTGTTGCTCACCTTCAATAATGGTGCTGAGGCGCCACACTTCTCTTTCTTTATCTCTTCCCAGTGCTACCTCTCGGTCACACATCTCTTTTTCTTCTTTTAATGTCGAAAATTGATTTTTTTGCCCTTTTGTTCCTCTTTTCTCCTCATTTTATGCTAATAGACTTATTTTCTCCACTTTTTCAATAACTTATAGCACCTCACCAATCCTATAAACCAACACTAATAAACAATTAAAAATGTTCAATACTCATAAGATATGGACAAAATCAAGTTAAAATATTATAAAACTCGTGAGTAAAACACACTCATCAAATACCACCAAACACAACAGTTTGCTAGTTCTCGAGCAAACACAAAGAAAAAGAAAATAACTAAGGAACACACAAACAAAACTTAGTCAGATAGCTTGCCTTTTGATTTAACATTGAGAACAATATATGCCATTTATGAACGGCTTCAAAATCACAATGCAAGAGCTAAACTTTCACTTATCCAATGCAAAATAGGGGTGTGTGTGTGTAAAGTCAAGTGTAATGTCGTACATTCATAAGTTGGTTCAATTCATAACCTTCAGTGATCGATTATTTCATTTCTTCGCTCGTGAGATTCACACACCTCAAACTTGTTTTCTTTCACTCTTCCCAATGTGTAATTCTAAAGTTCAATTTTCATTATCAATTCCTTACACCACTCTAATTTCGTTTAGTCTAACCGGTGATGTCAACAATTCATCCATGTGATGATTATCCCAAATAATGAGCACTCTAACAATCAAATTTATACCAAGTGATTCAAACCCACTAATTATCTGAGCCCCTCAACAATCAACTCTTATTTGTGCACTTATATATAGTTTTTCTTTTTATATATTTTCTTTTTAGCTCAACATTGACCTTATCTTTGTTTTTCTCTTCTTGACGCCTATAGCGAGCCTTTGGTCAATAATTCCTTGGTTTTTGAATATCAAAGGGTACCCGATTTCAATTACCCCTACGACTTACTAACTAGAGTAAAAAAATGTATAGGCGTGAGGCATAAAGTGAATAAGTGTAATACTGATTTTTTATAAAAGAAAGACTTAATTTACTGGAGTTAGATCCTTAGCATTTGGTCAATACCAAGTTCACACTAGAAATTCAAAGACACTTCACACCAATATTTTTCAACATGCATGGAATCATCACAATCTTAAATAATTTCTTTTATCGGCTCGAACACCCCAAATTATTATATATACAATTAAAGGATGTTGTGAATCATGGGTTAAGGGATTAAACATCTAAGTCATCTATTTAGGCTATACATATGAATCTTAATGTTCGTGTACGACGCTAAACTGAATTATCGTGCATGAATATTGTCACATTTCACATGGATAAACAAAAAATTCAACTGAAGCACATAATTCATTCACAATTTATAAACTAATATATGTTCTTAAATATATTTATTGTAGCTAATAATTCTATCTAACTCACACAAGCATGCATAAAAAGAAATATTTTTTTAACATACAATTCATAGGAAATAAAATCATAACACACAATCATACAAACATAAACTTCTAAATATCTGACAAAAGCAATCAACAAATGATGATTCACCCCAAAAGTTGAAAGCATACATTGTCCCCAATGTGAAAATAAATGCTAAGGAGGTTAGGACTTTCCTAAATATATCAGTTGTTATCATTGCCCTGGTGAGATGGTCCTAGGTAGCTAGATGAAACGGGAACGTCGACTATTGAGGAAATGTCATGTGGGGATATGTGGAGGCCTACATTGTGAAGAACTCATTATGATATTGATATTATGTATGTATCGAGTTGTGTAATTGCTGATAAAGATCATTCATTGATATCTGCAATTGATCCAGTTGGTGTTGAATCTTGTCATGCCGCTGTTTGTGCTGCAACTCCAACTCTCGCATCACTGTGTGAGCTGCAACTACAAGGCCTCAATGTAAATAATAATGTCTTCATTCGACTCATTGGCAGGTGGATGTCTTCAAGGTAGGATGGTTGTGCCTCTACTTCTTGTGGTAGGGCACTTGTGGAGTCTTGCTTTTAAGTAAACTGCTAAATTATCTTTTTAGTTATCACATGTTTAGGATGAACTACCTCCTCATCTGGATATGTCATAATTCTCCATTCTCTGCATAGAGCATATATCAATGAAAGGTAACCCAAACCAACAGTGGTAGAACCTTTTAGAATGTGCAAGAAATTGGTCTGAATGACTGTGCCCACTTCAATATTGAGGCCCCTTTGAATGACAAAGTTCAATAATGCCCATTCATTTGTCACTTCACTGAAATTGCTGCTAGACAACTGTTAGCACAAATGAAGTAATGCCAAACTTTGTGTTCAACATACATCTCTACGATTGGAAGATTTGTGATAGTTGTGCTTGATCATTCCCACGTGGTGTCATGATTGACCAACTCTCTAATTATTTCCTGTGAACCAATTAACCCCTCTTCCTGCAGTTTTGGAGAAGTCATCATCTTCAGTATCTGGTCCTCTATAGAACCTATGTCAGGTTCTATTAAAAATGATCCACTTGCCCCGCACATAGTCTTTCAAATCACTATGTTCCTTAGCATTAGCATAAAATTCTCGAACCATGGGTTTCATTCCAAGTTACGATTGTTTTGTGAAGAACTTCTACTATCGACTGTCAATTTAGAAATATCATTATATTGCTTGACAATGTTCCTTGTGGGCATCTGTAAGCTGCTGAGTTATTTGATTAATTTGTCTCCAACTTCTTGATAGATGCTTGTTGATTCTGAAAGTTTGTATCAATTTGCTAGAACATTTTGTCTATCTTTTGCATGTACTGACTAAACATCTTCTCTAAACATGGTTTTTTTCTGTTGTTGAGAATTATTTGAACTATTCTCCTTCCGATTATCAGACCCTTTGAAGTTCGGGTAATGCCTCTATCTTGGATGTATGTTTGTCCATATGGGTTGAAGTTGAGATAACCACTTTGAATGAAATTTACTCGTTCCTCAGAAAACACAGAAAAACAATTTTCTATAGGATGATTGGCCCCATAGTTTTCACATGACAGACTGGCCATCATTAAATGTGCTCTCTATGTTTGTGATTTTACAAGTCACTCCACCTATTTTGTTAATGCAGCAATCTGTACATTGGTGGATGCCTTGCTGTATAATTCATAAATTCCAGCTGCCTTTTGTAGTATAACTCTTTCTAACGAGAACATTGAATGTGTAGTTGCAATTAGCTCAAACAAATCTAGGCATTGTTGAATAATTTACTGATGATTGATCCACCAGCAGAGAAATCCACTCGAGACCTTGAAAATGGCAAAAGTTTTGTATAGAAGTATTGCACTTGATTACATATGGTGATTCCATGATATGGACACTTTCTCATTAGCTCTTTGAATTTGTCCCATACCTTATGATATCTTTCTCCATCTCTTTGTTGGAATGTTTGAATTTCCAGTCGAATTTTTGCTACTTTTGTCGGTTGAAAGAATTTATTGCAAAATTTTTTAGTCAATTCCTTCTATATAATAATGCTTCCATGAGGTTTAATATCTAACCACTCCAAAAATGCATCCTTCAATGCATAAGAAAATAAACTCAGGTCGATATCATCTTCATTAACTCTAGTACCATGGGAGTTCTACAATTTTTGAGAAATTTGGAGATATGTGTGTTCAGGTTTTCATGAGGTAACCCGTAGAATTGGAAAGTATTGCTAGTCAAATTGATCCAATCCACCGTTATCTAAAAATTATTTACATTGACATATGGGTATACAATACTAGAGCGTGCGGGTGCTGCTATGGCGTCAAAAATATTAAGATTGTCAAGGGTTCTTCATTTATCTCCACTCGCTCATTTTGCTAATTTTGTGGTACCGCTACTTTCTCGGCCACTTGTCCAATTGACTGTCTTCAGCCATATCATGTTTTGTTTTGTTGGTGTTCTTTGATTCTTGCGTCTGAATGTATGTTCTATTTTTTGGATCAAACGGTTGTAGATTATCACCTTGGGAATGGAGCATACAACGAACACTTTTTGTCTGTAAATAAAAGAACATAAACTAATCAAATGAGAGTAAAAAAATAAATATAAATTAAAACCAAAATGTAAATAGTTCCTCGTTAACGGCACAAAAAAATTGTTGCATTTTTATATCGCAAAGTGTACAATATAGTAATGAGTAATATAGTGGACATTTGAATCCAGATGACCAACTAGCCGTTACGGTAAGAACGGTCAAAAAATTGACCATTTGCAAACCAGACGTCTGCCTGGTCAACCGGACGTTCAGTTGACCATTGACTTTCTTTTTTTTTGCTTTTTAAGGAATATGATCTGAGTTCAAATATCATTTTGAAAGATTAATCTTACTTTTGATCAAAAATATTTTATGCATATGAAAATAACTCTTCGTGCACAAAATGATTTTTGAGCTATTGTCATTCATTACTAAATGTCAAAGTGGTATATCTTTACATATGATCTCGAAAGTCTAGTTTTTGCTCTTGCTTCAAAGTTTCTTTCATGTTTGACTCTTAAACTCTTGATCTTGTTCTTTTCATGAGCCTGATTTGATAGTCTTGAGTTTGATCTTTTAAGCTCTCGTCTCGAATGAATTGACTTGAATGCTTGACTTTCACTTTGATCTTCATTTCGAGTCCGATTTATGATTTATTGATTTTGACAACGCTTGATTAATTTTAACATTGAACTATCATCACTCAAAATCAATTGTTAGAATCAATATTTATCTTGTTTATTATGATTAAAACATTAAGGATGAAATCAACCATAGGTGAACAATTTCTCACTTTTTGATTATGACAAACAAGATGGTTTACAAGGTAAGATTGAACAATTGATATCACATTGATAAATGAATATACACTATACATTTTGTATGTAATCCATATATTCACCCTATCTTTTACAAACCAATCGTCATTCATTTTAAAGCATATGTTTATCAAGGCAAGCATCACATTCTCTTCAAGCATATCATCTCATATATTTTCCCCATTTTTTCATAAGCAAAGAGATATACCATTTAAGATCAAAACATGACCATAGGAAACAATAAATGATTCAATAAAAGATTTCCCCTTTTCAATGCTTTTCAAATCTATTTTACTCAATTTTCCCTTTTAGCATAAGCAAAAAGATAGCACATATGAGAGGAAGAGTATAGTATATAAAAACTTTAAATAACCCATATAAAATAGTAATATTCCCCCTTAATTGAGCACAAGATGCCAATAATCAAAGCATGAGTGATGAAATGACAAAAGCATAATTATTTGGGTAAAATTTATATAAATTTCATCTAATTATGCACATAGAATCATACGAGAACATTTAGTATGAATTCAATTTAGTCACTTATTTAAAATTTTAATACAATATCAGCTTTTGGCTGCCTTTAGAATATTTTAGACATAATGTTTTAATACTACTAAGATATCTAAAAAATCATTTTATGGCACTAAAGTGTGATTCTCAATTATTGGATTGAAATATAGCACATAATCACACACTAAACATAATGTTGAGTTTACTAGCAATTAAATAAAGGAGAGATCGATCATCCTCGATATTTTATTATGTCTATGGAAGTACCTTGATCATCTAGTTTGATTGATGAGCTCATTGGAGTGTTCATTAATTTCAACTCTTCCATTTCAAACTGATTGAGAATGTTCATGATGTACTTTGTTTGACTCCATTAGCTAGGAAGAGATTGGTTACTTTATACTTCAAAAGATCTAGTTGTACATTTGTTTCTTCCTGATGTTGATCTTCAACATCTTTAAGATCTTTTTATTTTATTTTATTTGCTCAAAAGGAATCTCCAAACCTATATCATTATCAATAACTTTCTCTTGATCAAAAGTATTAGTTTCATCAAAAGTAACATGCATAGATTCTTCAACGACTAGAGTTATCTTGTTAAAGCCTCTATAAGTTTTGCTAGTCGATGAGAAATCTAGAAAGATTCCAATATCAGATTTTAAATTAACCTTTTTCAAAATTTTCTTTAGTATTCAAAATGAAGCATCTAGACTAGAGTTATCTTGTTAAAGACTATAAATTTTGTTAGTCGATGAGTAACCTTGAAACATTCCAATATCAGATTTCGAATCAAATTTTGCCAAATTTTCCGTTGTGCTTAAAATAGCATTCAAAACCAAAAACTTTAAAATAACCGATATTTGAAATTCTATTTTCCAAAACTCATAAGGGATTTTAGTTTACTTTTGACTAACTAAAACTCTATTTACAATATAGTAAGAAGTGTTAACGGTAATGACAAAAGCATAATGTTTACCATTTAAGTTTGTAATTCTAGATGGTCCAAAAATATTCATGTGGAGAAGTAAAAAAGATTTTGTAGTTGAAGAATGTTGCTTTAATTTTAAAAGAACTATTTACTTGTTTTCTATGCATCACAAATTTTGTCATTCTCAAACTTGACAAATCTTTAACAGAATAATTTTTGGAAATTTTGGAAGTGGATGTATGCTAACATGACCTAATCTTTTATCTCTTAACCAAATATCATATTTTAAACTTGATAAACATTTTTCTGCGAATTCAAATGTAATGTTTATGACATAAATGTTGCAAAATAAACCCACAAGTGTACGGGTTCGTTGTACAAGTAATAATTATGATGAGTGAGTTATCGTCCCATAGGGAATAAGGCTCAATTTTAGTGCATCCGTTGTGGAACCTTTTCTCCATTTATCCCGTCCTTGCTCTTCTCTTCTTGTCCAATTGACTCCTTGCACTCTCAGCTTTCGTTTCTCGGTTGGAGCTAACTTTTAATTATTTGTATTTTAATCCTCATCTCCTCTTTTGCATCGATTAACTCCGTTTCTTGTATCATTTTCTCCATTTTCATTGTATTCGTCGATGAGAACCTAAAACATAAAATAAACTGCGGATTTAGCCACAATTCAATCTAAATAACCACAAATATCCATATTTTGATAATCTAAATAAGTGAAAGAAATGCATTTATCAAATCCCCCAAACTTGAACATTTGTTTGTCCTCAAACAAAAATTGTGACTTTACTCAACAAATGGGCGAGATAACTTGCTTTGTCTCAGGATTGGAATTTGTGTTAATACAGATTTCGGCTTCAATATCATATAGTTTAAGTCAATCTCCACATGTTTTATTCAAAACTCAACACGTGATTGATTCAAGTTCTAATCTCCAACAGTCTAATATTTTCTTACTTCACTCGAGAGATGCACATACCTCCCAAACTTATAATTTTCACTCTCTTTTGCCCAGGTGTGCTCCTAAGTTGAGGTTTTAGCGATTCCTAATCATTGCCGTCTCTAGCTTAGATAAGTTTAACCAATACAAGTTAACATTTCAATGAACAAGGGTTCTCCAATTTTTTATTTTATTTTATTTTGTTTTAAACTAAAAAGAACAATAACAAATGGCATGAGCCCCTAAAACACATAAAAATGCATAATATCAAAATAAGTAAACATGTGCAAATAAGAATTTCTATTTTTCTCTATCCACCTTCTTTTTTTTTCGTTTAAATTCACTCACCTAAGTCGAATGGTCACATTCCCCAAATATATGCAAGACCCTTGTAACTATTGCAATGAATGAATGATGTTGATTTTAAATTAAGCTATCCAAATCACAAAAATCATAAACCAATGAGTCAAAACTGAATAAATAAAAGGGAAGAGAATTGGGTTGTCTTCCAATAAGAGCTGGTTTATAGTCCATATCTCGACTTCGTTGCTTGGGCTAATCTGCAGCATTAAGTGGTATGGTTGTTTTCTCACTGGAATAGTCATCTCCCCAATAAGCCTTCAACCGTTGTCCATTCACTTTGAACCTTCTTTGCTAATCTTGAGATACTACTTCCACAGCACCATGCGAAAACACAACCACCACCGTAAAAGGACCCCGACCACTTAGATTGTAGCTTTCTCGAAATCCTTTTCACGTATAAGCTTATCATGCCATTTCTTGGTCTTTTCTTTATAAGTATTTGCATTCTCATAAGATTCCAAATGAAACTCATCGAGCTCATGAAGTTGAAGAACCCACTTTCCCCTACTGCCTTCATATTAAAATTGGGCAAGTGTGTTATCCAATATACCTTATGCACAAGCTCAACCGGTAGATGACAAGCATTTCCAAATACCAGCCTATAAAGAGACATTCCAATCGGAGTTTTGAAGGTTGTTCAATATGCCCAAAGTGCATCGTTGAATATATATTGTTGTCCGTAGGAAGAAGGGAACGGTCCATGAAGTCTATACCCCAAACATTAAATATCTCAACTTCTAGAATACTATTTAAGGGCATCTCATTCCTTTTCGAGATGTTTTTGGTCCTTTAGCACTTATCACAATTTCTTACCAAATGTGTGCATCTTTGAACAACGTAAACCAATAAAAACCTATTGAAGTACCTTAGTTGATGTCTTGATTACTGCAAAATGACCTCCATATGGTACCGAGTGACAAGATTCCAAGACTTGATGCTGCTCTACTTCTGGTACACATTGGCATATAATCTGATCCAGACCTCTTTTATAAACAAATGGATCATCCTAAAAATAATGTTTCAAATCACTGAAGAATTTATTCTTTTGGTGACTTGAGTATTCCGGTGGAATGATGAGCGGGCTAAATAATTTACATAATCTGCGTACCATGGCGTAGTACTGATCTAAAATAGCATCTCATCCGGGAAAACTTCATTGATTTCTTCCATAGGGCCTGACTCCTATGAATCAAGACTAGATAGGTGATTTGCAACAACATTTTCACTCCCTTTTTTTTTATCTCTAATCTCGAAATCAAATTCTTGCAACAAGAGCATCCATCTAATAAGTCCCGGCTTTGCGTCCTTCTTGCTCATCAGAGACTTCAAGGAAGCATGATCTGTGTAAACAATTACCTTTGATCTAATCAAATATGGCCTGAATTTGTCAAAGGCAAATACAACTGCCAATAGCTCCTTTTCTGTAGTAGCATAATTTACTTGAGCGTCATCTAAAGTTTTGTTGGCGTAGTGAATGGTATATGAAATTCTTTCTTTGCGTTGACTTAACACTACACCTACTGCATGATCACTGGCATCACACATAAACTCAAAAAGATAAAACCAATCTGGAGTAGCCAAAACTGGACCAGACACCAATTTTTCGTTCAAAGTGTTGAAAGACGTTAAACATTCCTTAGAGAAGTAAAATGGAGCTCCTTTTTACAATAAATTGTATAAATGCTTCGAGATTTTGGAGAATTCTTTGATGAATTGACGATAGAACCCAGCGTGACCCAAAAACTTCTAACTCCTTTCACTGTCACTAACGGTGGTAGTTTCTCAATAACTTGTATTTTAGCTTTTTCAACCTCATTACCTCTAGCTGATATCAAATGCCCTAACATGATCCCTTCCTGAACCATGAAATGACATTTCTCCCAATTTAGCTCAAGGTCAATATCCTTACACCGCTGCAACACTCTGCCCAAATGTTCAAGAAATTCATCAAATGAATTCCCAAACACTGAGAAATCATCCATGAACACCTCAATGATATTTCACACCATGTATGAGAAGATAGACATCATACAACACTAAAAAGTGGTCGGTGCATTGTATGACCTGAATGCATTCTTCTATAAGCAAAAGTGTCATAGGGGCGTGTGAAGGTAGTTTTTTCTGATCATCTGCCGCTAGTCTCTCCAACATCTGATCAATAAAGGAAACGAAAAGTGATCCTTCTTTGTGGCATTATTAACTTGCGATAATCAATGCAAAATCTCCATCCAATGACTGTACGTGTAGGAATGAGCTCATTATTTTCATTTGGAACTACTGCGGTCTCCCCTTTTTCTGTACGACCTGTATTGGGCTGACCTAATGGCTGTCTAATATAGGGTAAATGCTCCCTGCATCCAAAAGCTTTAAGACCTTTTTTCTTACCACTCCTGCATAGTAGGATTCAATTTACGTTGATGCTCAATCCATGCTTTGTAATCATCATCCATCAGTATCTTATGCATGCAAAGTGAAGGGTTGATCCCTTTTATATCTCAGATGGTCCACCCTATCACTGTCTTGTGATCCCAAAGCACCCTCAACAATTGATCTTCCTCTGATTTTGACAATATAATCAAAATAATTATCGGAAGTGAATTCTTTTTTCCCAAATATGCATATCAAAGGTATCACAGCTTTGTTTGAGTTCAAGGGTTTGGGCTTGCTAACAGATGGTAAATGTTTTGTAGGGCCTTTACCCAGCTCCAACCGTGGTTGCTTGAGGAGGGATGTTCTGGCTGCCAAGTAATGTACACATTCTTCTGCTTCCTCTTTCTCCGATGGAAAATCTTGAGAGTGCACCAAACAAGCCTCAAGAGGGTCCTGAAGATAATCAAATTTGAATGTCTCTATTACTGCTTCCTTGATTACATCAATTTGCATGCACAAATCAGTTTCGTTCTAAAATTGAAGGCTTTAAACATGTTAATTTTCAATTCATCATCATCCAATCCCAATATCAACTGACCCCTTTGCACATCAATCAAAGCTCTTCCCGTAGCCAAAAATGGACGACACAAAATGAGCGGGACGTCTTTATCTTCTTCCATATCCAGGATAATAAAGTCTGCTAGGAAAATAAATTTGTCGACCTTCACCAAAATGCCTTAATAAATGCATCTAGGATGCTTGATCAATCTGTCAGCCAATTGCAATGAAACTATAGTAGCTATTGCTTTCCCCAATCCTAATTTCTTAAAAAGAGATAAATGCATTAAATTAATACTAGCTCCTAAATCACATAATGTTTATCTATATATAAGTTGTCAATATTGCAAGGAATAGTAAAACTCTCTGGATCTTTTAACTTTGGTGGCCACTTATGTTGGAAAATTGCGCTGCATTTCTCTGTAAGCATGATCGTCTCATTGTCTTCCATCTTCCTCTTGTTTGATAGAATATCTTTCATGAACTTCACGTAGCTGGGTATCTAAGCTAAAGCTTCAGCGAATGGTATGTTGATGTGCAACCTTTTGAATACATCCAAAAACTTCTGAAACTGCTTGTCAGCTTATGTTTTTGCTGTCTCTATGGAAATGGGATCGGAGGAGTGTATGCTTTGATAAGGATGGTTGCCTTTATCTACGAACTTTCTGGTGAATCAATTTGATTTTCCTCTATAGCTTTGTCTGATTCATCCACATGTTCATCACCTAATGCATGTACCTTTTCTATACCAGTTCGCTTCACATGAATTTTCGATAGCTGAACTCCACTGCATGTAGTGATTGCTTTGACATGCTCCCTAGGATTAGTCTCTGTATTGCTAGGCAATGTTTCCTGAGTTCTGCCTGATAATGCAGCCGCTATCTGACCTACTTCATGTTCCAAGTTTTTGACTGAAGCCCGTTGATTCTGAAAATTGGTATATGTCTTAGTGATGTACTAAGATAGCAGATCTTACAATGAAGGCTTCTTCTCTTGTTGTTGATGATGTTGGAACCCCGATGGCCTATTTTGGTTGTTTGACCATGAGAAATTTAGATGATTTCTCCAACCTGGATTATAATTGTTGGAGTAGGGATTGTTTTGTTGCCTTGGGAAGTTCTGTGCGTAACTAATCTCTTCGGGCTGCGAAACTTGTGTAGATGCTAAAGGGCAGCGTACAGTAATGTGGTCTGCTCTACAACCTTCGCACACAGATGGTGATTAGTCTACCATGTTGACTGATTGAGATAGATTATCCATTTTCATTGTAAGAACCTCCATTTGTGCTACCAATCCTATCATTGTATACACGATGTGTACCCCTGTTGTTTTCCTTGGAACTTCCCTATCGGTTGGCCACATCGATTGATTCTTGGCTATCTTTTCATATAATGCATATGCATCATCAACATTAAGTTTCATCACGATCCTCCTGCTAAAGCATCTATCATATTTCTGAATTCTTGGTGTAGTTTGTTATAGAAGAGATATTGTTTAGCCTGTTTTGGAATGTCCAAGCTAGGGCATTTTCTAAATAGATTATTGAACCTCTCCCATGCCTTAGAATAGCTCTCAAAATCCTTCTGCTAGAAGGTGTGGATTTCACTCCTGATTTGGTGAACTCGAGAAGGTGGGAAGAACTTCATGGTAAACTTTTGAACCATATCATTCCACGATTGAATACTCCCTAGAGGTAAGCAGAGGAACCATTCCCTTGCAACATCCTATAAAGTATGGGAAATAACCTCATTCGAAATGCATCAATCGATATCCCTTTGTGACTAATAACTTAACATGATAAATGCTGAATTGTGTTCATGAGGATTCTCCATAAATTTCTCGAAAAACCTGATGTCTTGATGATTTTGGAAAAGATTTACGACATCCAGTCTGATGTGAAAGTTAGGTTGTTCGAATGGTACATAATCCCTAACCTACTAAAAGGGCGCTTCATTCTAGATGGCTCTTTGTTGATTTGGTTGCGGTAGTTGATTGTGAATTTGAATACGAGCCTAATTTTTTTGATTCTAATTATAAGTCATTCTCTTTGCTTCACGTTGTCCTCTTTTATGGTTTCTGAATGTCCTTTCAATTTTATCATCTATTGGAGCTAGATCAACCTCGTTAAGATTTTGCATAAATCAAGTTTGCGTGCAAAGAGTCAAGACAACAGAGAATGAAGCAATGTAAAACCAGCATACAACAACAAGACTAACAATAACAACGAATCTAGAACAGTAACTAAAATAAACATCGTTATTCCCCGGCAACGGCGCCAAAACCTTGTTGCAAAATAATCCCGTAAGTGTACGGGTTCGTTGTACAAGTAATAATTATGATGAGTGAATTATCGTCCCACAGGGAATAAGACTCAATTTTAGTGCATCCGATATATCTAAATTCGCAACAATAATAAAAGTGGTTGATTTGTATTTAATTGTGCTCTATAACTACAAAAGCAATAAAATGGCGGTTTTTAAATCAAATGTGGATGAATGTATTGGGTTTTCGATTCCACTAATTGACTCTAGAATTCAATTCTCAACTTGTGATGATTAATTCAATCCCTGCATTCGTGCCGATTGATAATTCCACTTTTATTTACCATTCTTTCGCAAGATATAATAAACATATGTTGTTCACGACACGATCCTATTCTAGTTTGCATTCATATGATAAACATGCATTGAAATGTAGGGTTATCACACACGATAGCACACTTCACAAATATCATTCCTAATATTTATTCTTCATGTGTTCTATAAATAGTGTTCTACCTATCGCGAGTCTTCCAACACTACGGATAAGCAACTTATTGTCCTAATGGTGTGCAAACATTAAAACAATGAGTAAACACATGTAGATAGAATCACAATGCAAGAATTAAGCTAAAAATAACAAATATTGAATTAAAAACTAGAAATCAAACAGTTTCATCATCCATCCAATACAAATAAACTTAGCATAGCATATTAATATGAAAATTACACAGAAAGTAAAAGGAAGCCATCACTCGAATCATATAAAATTGAAGAAAATTTGGAAATTGATTCCTTGAGCCTTCAAAATCGGATCCAAAATGGTGAATCCTCATCTTTAATGTAATTTTTCTCTCTTTGTTCTCAAAATACAGCTCTCCCCCCAAAGTCATCAACTTTTTTTCCTTTTATTTTTCCAAAAATTTGTCTTAAAAGATTTCCAAAAAAAAAATAAGGAAAGTGACTCGTTTCATGATTTTTGGCCTGAGGCGAGTGCCTAGTGTAACCTAAGGTGCGCACCTTAGGTATTTGGGCAGCCTCAGCCAAGGCTACCTTGGTGTGAGGCACGTGACTCGCCTGCAGGCGAGGGCACGCGCTTTGCAGCTTAGTTTGGGACCAATTGAAATTTGGTCCCTAACTTTCCATAAGCTCCCATTTTGGCACTTTTTTCTCCATTTCATCTAGTCCTTTTTCTTCTTTTCGTGTCCAATTGACTCCTTGCACTCTCGACTTTCGTTCCTCGCTCCGAGCTAACTTTTGATTATTTTAATTTTATTCCTCATCTCCTCTTTTGCATGGATTAACTCATTTTTTTGCATCATTTTCTCCATTTTCATTGTATTCGTCGATGTGAACCTAAAACATAAAATAAACCACAAATTTAGCCACAATTCAATCAAGATAATCACAAATATCCTTGTTTTGATAATTTAAATAAGTGAAAGAAATACACTTATCAATAAACATTCTTACTTCGGCTTCCTATCACCTTTTTGCTATAGTATCCTCTATAATGCACTTGGAAGAATCAAATTTGATATGATAACATTTATCACACAATTGATTCAAACTATATAGATTACGTCTAAATTTATCTACTAAGAAGATATTTTCAATAAAAGAAGATTTATTACCAATAATCTCAATGTCAATGATTTTTCCTTTCGCATTATCTCCAAAAGTATCATGATTTTGAAACTTGACAAGAAAGCTTGATTTTCGGTCATGTACTTTGAGCATCCATTATCCAAGGTCAATTTGCTCTCTATTTTCCTTGGTACCTACAAAAATAATTCAATTCTTGGTATTTGGTACCCTTACATCCTTGGGTGCTCCATAGTTAGTGTTAGTGGATTTTTGAATCCATTTATAGTTGCCTTCAAAATGTAATTTCTTTTTTATAGAACAATAAAAAGTTATATGTCCATTTTTATTGCAAAAATTACAAATGGCAGTTGAAATAGGAGATGTTGAAGCTTTAACAACAAAGAAAAAAAAAAGAGATTTTTGTTTCAAAAATTGTTTATATCCAATTCCTCCTTTATCAAAAAAACATTTTTGCTCACAAAGTATTAAATCAATTTTTTTTTGTCTTGAGTAAATTTGTGAATAACTTGAGTCAAATCTAAAATCTTTTCTTGTGAGGAGGAATTTTCCTTAATTAAAGAATCGTAATCGACTTTTCTTTTTTCACAATCATTTTGAATTTCCAAAAGTTTCTTTACCTCATTCTTCAATAAAAAATTCTTCTTTTTAAGGATCGAATGATTTTATGCAAGTTTTTCAAAATTTTCAAGAATTTCATCATAAGAAGTAGATAATTCATCATATGAATAATTTTCATTTGAATTTAACTCATCATCAATAGCCATGGACACATGTTGACAGTTTTCTCTTGACTTCCATCTTCTTCATGGTCATCATCATCACTCTCATCCCATTTTGATTGAAATGCTTTCTTTTTGATAAATCTATTCTTCTCTTCGCCATTTTCTTCTTCCTTTTGTAATCGACGATTGTTGCGAAAACTTTTCCATTTCTTAACAAGAACTAGACCATCAAATTCTTCAACATTATTTTCACTTGAAGTGTCTTCATCAACTACTTTCGTTTCTCGCTCAGAGCTAACTTTTGATTATTTGCATTTTATTCCTCATCTCCTCTTTTGCATGGATTAACTCATTTTTTTGCATCATTTTCTCCATTTTCATTGTATTCATCGATGTGAACCTAAAACATAAAATAAACCACAAATTTAGCCACAATTCAATCAAAATAATCACAAATATCCATGTTTTGATAATCCAAAAGAAATACACTTATCAATAAACATTCTTACTTCGGCTTCCTATCACCTCCTTTGCTATAGTATCCTCTATAATGCACTTGGAAGAATCAATTTTGATATGATAACATTCATCACACAATTGATTAAAACTATATAGATTGCGTCTAAATTTATCTAATAAGAAGATATTTTCAATAAAAGGAGATTTATTACCAATAATCTCAATGTCAATGATTTTTCCTTTCACATTATCTCCAAAAGTATCATGATTTTGAAACTTGACAAGAAAGCTTGATTTTCAGTCATGTACTTTGAGCATCCATTATCCAAGGTCAATTTGCTCTCTATTTTCCTTGGTACCTACAAAAATAATTCAATTATTGGTCTTTGGTACCCTTACATCCTTGGGTGCTCCATAGTTAGTGTTAGTGGATTTTTGAATCCATTTATAGTTGTCTTCAAAATGTAATTTCTTTTTGATAGAACAATAAAAAGTTAAATTTCTATTTTTATTGCAAAAATTACAAATGACATTTGAAATAGGAGATGTTGAAGCTTTAGCAAAAACAAAAAAAAGAAAGAGAGATTTTTGTTTCAAAAATTGTTTATATCCAATTCCTCCTTTATCAAAAACACATTTTTGCTCACCAAGTATTAAATCAAATTTTTTTTGTCTTGAGTAAATTTGTGGATAATTTGAGTCAAATCTAAAATCTTTTCTTGTGA
>CAIGRL010020506.1:0-10935 GCA_903798325.1 Fraxinus xanthoxyloides
AAACCAATGATAAATAAAAATCGTTGGTCGAAGTAGTCGAGGCCAAAAGTATGAAAATTAAGATATACTAAATAAACAAGACACAAACTGAGGTCCAACTTAGATATTGAACCCAATTGACAATAAACACCTTTTTTTTTTTACTTTGTTTCTGAGACGGATGAAAATATTCACTGAAATTCCGAGGTTTGAACAACACCCACCAACAGTACTCTTTTTTTTTTTTTTTTGGGTTTCAATTGATTGTATGTTGATTAAGTGTAGTAAGCGGGAGGCTGTTGCAATAGGCCGATTTGTAGTTTAGGTGGATTGTTGGTGTGTGTGGAGATAGGGTTTGGAGGAAATTTCAGACGGGTTTGTGACTTTGACTGGTGGCAGTTTTGTGCGTGAGGCGGTGGTTTTGCGGTGGTGGTATGGTGGTGAATTGTTGAGGGTGCCTGTAGTGGACAGAAGATGTAGGTTGTGTTAGATGTTTGTGTTGTTGCAGAGGTTTGTTGAGGTTGGTGGCTGAAATTGAGGAGAAATGGATGACTGTTTAGCACTGTTTGGGATGCAAAGTGCCAATGGAAACCAGGTTTAGCTCTGATACCAATTTGATATAGAATCAAGAAGAAGTATCACCAATCTAAAGAATTAAGAATGAAGTAGAGGAGAAAGATGCA
The DNA here is from genome assembly GCA_903798325.1 of Fraxinus xanthoxyloides. Classification (NCBI taxonomy): domain Eukaryota; kingdom Viridiplantae; phylum Streptophyta; class Magnoliopsida; order Lamiales; family Oleaceae; genus Fraxinus; species Fraxinus xanthoxyloides. The sequence continues at coordinate 663 of CAIGRL010020506.1, forward strand.
GGGAAGGGGGAAAAAGCCGTGAGAAAATAAACAAAAGGGAGAAGAAAACGAAGCAGTCGCCAATCGCACTTTTAATCAATTCATCAACTGTCTAAATTGTAATGTAAAAACTGTTTAAATAGTGAAAATCTAGCTAAATGATGGGTTTGGGCCAACCCACTACTACAAGCTCAATAACAATAAAATAGAAACATAAATGACAAGGTCCAATAACAATAAAAATAAATCCTGATGACAATAAAAATAAATCCCGAGGGATCCAATAATGTCCGCATCAAGAATAGATATCAACTTATGAGTTTTAAGCAAGAACAAGAGATGGAGCGGAAATTATGTAGCATGCAAGGGGGAGGGTTGGGGAATGAACCTTGCTGAAAAAAAGAAATAAAGTAACTCATAACTAACGTGTAGAATCAACCTTCAAGTGGAACTATCATGACAAACAAACAAATAAACTAAAGGGCATAGCAAGATTGACTGGATCAAAATCCAAATGAGGGTCAGAGCAGGGAGGAAGGCCAGCATTTTTCATATTAATTTTAGCTTCAAATGCAGTGACCTGCAACAGGAAAGACCTTATTGAAATAAATATGAAAAGTAGATTTCCAGATACACAAAACTGACTATAACTGTAATGAAGAAGACACATAAGAATATATAATGGTTCGTGCTTTTTAAGATGTCAGGATTTTTGCCAAAATGGGCATTCTGAAGCGCCGAAACTTTGCACACTGAGGATCGTCACTTGGTTAATAAACTCTCAGCATAGTGTGTATAGACCAATAATGTAGAATTTCATAGAACTATACCTTCAAAATTATCAATTTGACAGAAGGGTCCTCCTCACAAGCAAGAAAAAGCTCCAACAACCGAGATATCTAGAATAGGAATAAACAAATTTAAGGAAACAATCAAACAATTGAAATATTATTAAAGCTATGGGATATGCCCGAGTCACATGTTTACATCATAAACAGAGCCATATTATATAATTTTCCTAAACCCTGAAATAATATGATATGATAAAGAAGCACTAAATAAGACCAATTCATTCAAAGTGCCAGATGGGATGTCACGGCAAGAATGAAGCCTCAGTTATCCCTGGGGATGCTGGAAAAATAATCACCTAAGCTAAACAGAAGTAGATCAGCTGACCAAACCAGAATAACATAGGAAGTAGTTCGGTGCTTAGGTCGTAACATTAATAACGAACGTTCAACACAATAGATGCTTGGCTTTACAGCAGAATATGCCAAAGATAGAGTCCAACAGTAATTAATAAATCATACAAGATTTGACTGATGCCAGGGAACAATTTCTCAGGTGATAAGTCTCAAGGGATTGGAAACAAGTTCCAATAGAGTGGGACCAAGGTATAAGTTCCAAGGGGGGCAGCCAAGCTCATGTTTCCAGTATGGCATAAACAGCAAGAAATTCAAAGAGGGACACCTGTCCTATCTGGGCCTCACATCCAGGACGATATTCTCCCAGGACACCATCTATAAAGCCACCCCAAAGGACATTTACTCAAGAAAGAGAGGTAAGGACAGTAATAAAAAGATCGCCTGGCATTTTCTGTCTTGTCACTTGTCAAATTTCTCTCTCAAACAGCAAAATTAAATTGATCGCCTGAGATGAATTATCCGACTCCACCCATTCGAGATGCCAAAAGGACTCTGTTTTGGAGTGTAATAGATGAAGAAATTATCATTAGACATGATATGCACTCCAATATAATTTCATACTTTAGAAAAAGGGGCGGGAAGGGGTGAGGGAGGGGGATGACAAAAACAGTAGTATCTTGTCTATAGAGGTATAGTAAGATTATTGAAGCAGGTCAAAGAAAGGTGCAGGAAGAGTGAAATGTGACACCACGAGAACAGCCCGAAAAGATTCCATTCTTCAGAATGCTACAGACGAGAGATAGAGATTGACAATTCCTCAAAGCAAACCATACAGCTGATAAGCAACTTTGGTACAGGAGTACAGTGAAGATTGCCTCTCAATCACATAATTCATGGAATTGTAAGTATGCAATAGAATCGAAATCTGACAGAGAAGAATTGTATTTGTATCACTGGAACTAAACAAGCAGCCATTCCACAGTCCTTGAACACTAAACTTAAATTGCAAGGCCTAAGAAGTATTTGGATCAAATTTAGCATTGAAAACTGTAATGACAGTGCACATATATGCTCCAATCAAGTATTTACCCCCAAATTGAGTCTTATGTCAGTAATATAGAACACTAACACAGAGAGAAAGGGCTGAAGAAACTAGTCCATGACTTGATGAGGTAGAACCCTTTAACAACTTAGTATGAAGAGGTATCTTCTAGTGTCCCTGAGTGCAGCAGTTGATTCAGCTAATGGAACTTTAATGCTCGCAGATGTCCCTGGAGACTGGAGTTACCAAGTTAGTGTCTTAGATGGGGTTTTAGGCTTTCCATATCAACCATTATTAGAACAATAATCCCGACAGCCTTGCACCATACAATGCCAGCACACATGCTCGTGGCACGGGAAAAATCAAAATTGGCATATAACTTAACAAGAAACTAAATTTAATCAAGATGATCAAACGTGAGAATGACATCACGCAATTGACAACTTTATAAAAGGTCTCCATTCAAGTTCATAAAGCAGAACATGCGAAAACAATGGTCAACTAAATTCCTACCATTGGAAAAGAAACTGCATTGAGTTGCTTAGGCCTGTTCAGTGTAAAGATTCTCGTAGAGTATTTCTCTTCCACCAAAACCTGCAAAGCCATTTATCTTTAGACTTTAATTCTCTATTTGTCATCGAGCATTTAACTGATTGTGTTTTTAGCTCATTAGAATAAAAGATAGCGAGATAATCCAACATAAAGAGGAACTCTATACCCAAAAAAAATCCCAAGAAGAGTACTATATTACCTTCCCAGCAACCAAACAGACAAGTAGAATTAAGCCCAAGTAGGCAAAAGTTGAAGTTATAAAGAACCGCGTATGTATACCTGATCGGTTTGTCCAAAGCTAGAAGGAATTGAAGCCATGTACCTTCTTGCTTCGCTGCGCTTGAGATACTGGCACCTTGTGTAGATAAAAACAGAATGAAAAAGAGAACATTAAAAACTGAAGTCGTCGATGCTATGACAAAATTATTTTTGCTATTTTGCCAGGTATCTCCTGAGGGCCTTTTCGAGAAATATTATAGCATCACGAGTGAAATGTTTAAAAAATAACCCAACTTAATACTAATTGAACTTCGAATTGTTTCACGGTGTTCAACGAACTTTTGTTGTTTGTACTCCAATCATTATAAAAAAAATTGTTACCTTGCTTGTCGACATGAATGACGAATATTGAGCTTGGTAAATCATGTCAAATCTCCCAATGAATCCTTGTTAGCATAAAATGCGATGGTCAAGATGCAAACAATTGCATACATCCAGTTGCCTATGTCATTTTTAAAATATTTCACTATAAGGTCACTAGTGTACGGTATGAAATAATAGATTTGTCCTTTCAATTTCAAATATGCATTAAGACCATATTTAATTGCAACGAATTCCATGAAAAATGTCACATTCGAAGAAAACAAATTTCACTTTAACCGTTTGATTGCAACGTGGAAATGAAAATTGAATTCCAAAATACAACCACTTTAAACTGTATTTTCTTTATTTTCATGGAAAATGAATTCCTATGAGTTGGTGAGTTTTTATTTTCCAACTAACATGAAATTAGGATTCCTTTCTGACCTTTGTTTATCGAACTGGGCCAAGGAAAATAGATAAAGAAATATAACAAGATTTTTATTTTTATTTTATTCTTTAGAAATGTCAAGCACTATATGATATGGATTAAAATTTAGATTATTTTTAAATTAAAGTCAATAATTGATTTTAAATACTACTTTTCTACCATACATTTTATCAATTTTTTTTCAAAATTTACTAAAAATTTAATTTTAATTCTCATTAAACAGGGGACATTATTAATTTCACCAAATATATCAATATTGTGTAATTGTAAACAAGTGAAGAGAAGAATCAAGCCTCTCTCCATAAGAATGTTTAACGTGATAAAATATATATTTTTCATTAAAAATAATTCAATACGTAACAACATAACAGTTATGCCTCCATTTGAGAAAAAAAAAATTATAAAGAGGTTTAATTTATAAATGAGTAGTGAATAAGTGAATATTATTTATTGTTTCATTAAAATATATGTTGAAGACAAATAAGTCATTTATAAATTATTCAAGTGGAGTCTATATCAATAAAAACGAACGTCTATGAAAGACTATGCAATATATGATATTCGCTAATGGAGATTTTTTTTCCATGTATTAGTTTCCTTGTATTCTATTTTCCTTTACCATACCTTGATTTTGGGAACAGGTACATTTGATTGCGAGTAAGAAATTTGTATGGAAAGAAAATAAATTTTAGGTAATTCAATTGTCTAGAAATTATTTGTATGAAAATTATTAATTAAATGTATTTGATTGATTTAATTTTCAACTTAGAAAATATTATATTTATCCCCTTTTTATTGATTGGTAGATAAGAGAGAGTGAAATGATGAGGGAGAGAGAGAGTGAACTACTTATAAAATAAAAAATCATATTTTTCTAGAGAAAATATGATTACATAACCAAAAGTAGAAAATATTTTTCACATAAAAAATTATCATTCAAACAGTACAAAAGTAGAAAATTAGATAGAATTTCATGTAAAATATTGACAATCAAACGCACATTTATAGAAATAAATTTACTCCGTAATTGTAATCATATCACAGTGTGAATAAACAAGGCAAAAAGATTTCAAAATATTTATAAATTCAATTATCCATATTTAAAACCTCATATATCTTCATAATTTGAGATATTTAAAATAATTTTCGCTATAAAATATTAAATGCAAAAGTATACAACGAAAAATGCATACACATAGTAGAGATGATATAATTGTAAAAGATTTCATTAAGTAGACAAAGAAAATCGATATCACAATTTTTGATATCTTGATTTAATAAAAATTATTTTTTTAATAAAATTTGATGACGTGGATTGAAAATTATTAACTTTGATTTAAAGAAAAAATAATAAAAGGGAAAATAAGGTAGCAATTGCCAAGTGCCGACGCCCGACGGACGTAAAGCAAAACGCCATAAGCCAAATGACACACTGGTGCCCTTGGATTAGTCACAGTTTCCTTAAGAACATCAATACTAATTTGCTAATGTCTGAAGATTCCAAAATTGGTTCATATAAAGAGTATCGTTTCGAGTGAGAGAGAGGAGAAATGGAACCATTGGTGGTTTTGGGTGGAAAAGATTACTTGGCATGCTGCGGAAGCGTCAAATTTGCTGAGGAGATGGTTTTAGCCGGACCATTCTCCGATTATCAACAAGCTGTTACTGCTGCGAGAGATATCTGGTTCAACAAAGTATGTCCCGCTCTCTCTATTTGCACAGATGTTTGTGTGTATGTTTGGGTTTTCTTATTGGGTGAATAAATTTGTTTTCAGGTGGATGTGAATGGGTGGTTGGAAGCCTTTGCTGCTCATCCACCGATAGGTGAAAACCACCCTTCTGTGAACCACAAAAGTCCAACCAGTGCCCAGTTCAGTTTTTTGCCCCTCCCTCCTTTCTCTTTNTCAACAAGCTGTTACTGCTGCGAGAGATATCTGGTTCAACAAAGTATGTCCCGCTCTCTCTATTTGCACAGATGTTTGTGTGTATGTTTGGGTTTTCTTATTGGGTGAATAAATTTGTTTTCAGGTGGATGTGAATGGGTGGTTGGAAGCCTTTGCTGCTCATCCACCGATAGGTGAAAACCACCCTTCTGTGAACCACAAAAGTCCAACCAGTGCCCAGTTCAGTTTTTTGCCCCTCCCTCCTTTCTCTTTGATTTTCTTTTTATTTAATGGTGTTCCAAGGTGGCAAAGTACGAAGAAAGTTTTTGATTTCAACACTTCCAAGTTAATGATCTGATCTCACATGGTTTTTTGTTTTATAAATGAGTTTTGCAGTGATTTGAACTTATGAGATGGCTAGAAGAATTCTCTCTCTTCTCTAATGAATTATTAGAATAAAAATCTGAACTTTGTACTTCTTAAATATGATCGTGGAATTTATTTCTTGGAAGGAAAAAAAATCCACTTTATTTCCTTTTTAGTATTCTTTGCTGTGATCATCCTAATTCAGCCAAGCAACTGATGGTAGATAATTAAGAAGATGGGAACCTTTTTGTTTTGTTTTGTATTATTTTATTTGTTTCTGTTTTGAAACTGGGAAGGGGGCAGGGGAGGTTGAAGGAAAGGTGGCTGTTCTCAACTACAATGGATCCAAAAAGTGATGCCTAATGCTTTTTTACACACATCACGATAGAGTGGTCCACAATGCACTTCACAAAACAACAAAAAAAAGTCTGATTTCTAATTCGGCTTGATTACATGACTCTCTCTCTCTCTCTCAACTTTAGTTGATTATAGATGCATCTACTAAAACGAAATCAACATTTCCTGCTACCATATCAAGCCATGTTAATTTTGATTTTACCTTCCGACTTTCCATTTTTGTATTGTGATGGTGGCTCAAGTTGTAAATGACAACTTATTTTTGCTTACACAAGAAATATTGCAACTATTTATATAACCCTTTCTTTAATTTATACTTAATTAGTGACCTTCACTAGCTAGCATATATTATCGTTTCTTATTTTATTCATTATGGTGTGGCCACCTGCATCTTACCTTTCTCATTCATGCTACATTCATGTATCAGCATTTTGTTTTTTAATGGTTTTACACGCGATGCCAAACAATATAGCTGCTTAGAAGCCATTTCGTAAAAAATTGTCCTTTAACTTGGGTAGATCTGTGTAGTTCTCCATTCTATCCAGCATAATTTAATATTGTGCCTTACGCTTTCTTCAACTGTTTATGGAATCTATGATGAAAATTCATCTACTTTAAAGTCAACAAAGATGAAAATTCATTGAACCTGTGCAAAACCAATAATTTCTTGTCGGGGTAAGGATAGAAAATAGCCTTGATACATCTTAGGACTCCCCTCCCCCTATATGGGTTGAGACATAATATTCAAGTGAACAAAGCTTTATACATACTTATTTGGAGTTGGCATAGTTTATCATAATACAAAACTCACCCTTCTCGTGTTTGTAGTCTCTTTCATGGAACAATAGTAAATATCAAATTAACTTAAGAAAATGAAAAGTGAGGACGAGAAATCTGTCGTACTATTTTTAATTTTTTTTTTATAAGTATGACAGTATGATATTTATTCACCATTAGCACTCTAGCTACAGGCAACTGCATCATGAGATTGGAAGTAATAACTAATAAATCTCATGCTACAGGTGGAGCAAGGGAGAGCAGTCTACAGCTTTAGCTACTGCCACTGATGCAACCTTACAGGTAATGGCACCTATATTAGGGATAACGACCACAGATTTTTTGAAGCTGAATTTGAAGAGCTAAAATGTTTGCATTACATGATACTCCCTCTTCTACAAATGAAGATGTTCGATTTGCAGGCCACTAGCTGGGTGCTTACATTGATGTTCTGCTTATTTCTAGGCGATTCACTCTATGCACAAAAAATGATGAAAATTCTACTTAATGCACGTGTTATCTTCTTTTATGAGTTGTGCATGCAGAAATTTCTTTTCTTTCTTGTGAGGTTGGAGGTTTTGGGGAGCGGTTATATAACACTTTGAGAGTGAGTCTTCTGGCTTGGGTGAAGTTGTTGATCCCTTTTTATTTTCTAGGAGCTGCAAGAGTGGAGTGTTCGCTATAGGCAGAAGTTTGGATTTATCTTTCTGATATTTGCATCTGGGAGGAGTGCCTCAGAGATACTCTCTGAGATGAAGGTAATTTTATCATTTCGTAATGCTTTTTTATTAGTAAGGTTACTTTGGAGTTGCTTTTTACTTTTTAGACCTTCCAGTAGACGTAGTAATAAACCATATAGAGTGGTGAAAAAAGATTTACGTAGCTGACCCTAAATTTATAATAAGGCTTAGGACCGTTTGCCATGGTTTCTGAAAAGCCCAAAAAAATAAAAATTCTTGTGATTTCTATCCGCTTAGAAATTAAAAAGTTGGATTATGTAGTTTTTTCCCCAGGTGCGCCATCAGTATTATGATCCCTTCAGTAAAGCAAGGCAAAAAGCTGTTTTTGGACTCGTTTGACTATCTTATGAAATTGCTTCTTCTAGTTAGAAGAGTTTTTAGAGAAAGCTGGTCTAATGTAGATTCTTCTCAAGGTACTTTTGGAATAGAAATCTCTTTTAAAAATTAGTTTACAAACAAAAATTAAAGTAGCTTCCTCCAAAAACTCTTTTACAAGAAACAAAAGTCATACCAAGTAGGCCCTTAGTATGTTTTGTTGTTGAGAAGAGCTTTTCTACATAAACAAACAGTGTTGCAATTTAATTTTTTATTATGAAATCTTTTAAGATCTTTTCTCTATCTCCTAGCTCCCACTGTTTATGTCTTCCCAATATCCTTTATACCTAGGTATGTAGCTAGGAAAATTTAAATGTTATTATGGATGGAATCCGATTCTCAGTTGTTCTGTTTACTACAAACTCTTTACTGTTGTTCGGCAGTGAAGGATGATCTCACTCGACAATTTGGTAAAACTTTAATCGAAAATTACAAAATGATATTTGTCAACAAGTGATCATGTTATTGCCTATACCTTTGGCAACTCTTTGGTGCTGTACTCTCTTTTACCCTCGAAGCAAATTGACGGGATAATAGTTAACCTTTCTTTTGTCTCCATTCTTGCAGGGACGTTACCATAACAGGCCTATTGTTGAGCTTGAGCTTGCAGCTCAGGTGCAAATGAAAATAACTGAATTTCGTCTTTCCAAGCTATTTACTGTTACTTCTGCTTCTGCTTCCCAAATCCGAACTCAGTATAATGTAGATGTGAAGAAAGCTGGAGGTGATTTTGCATCAGATTGGCTATTCCCATTTTTCATAGTCACTTTCTGTTGGTCCATGTTGTTTCTAGTCTTTTCTCATGTTTTCCAGTTCTCGGACAATGATTTGGACACCATAGAACTAGAAGTTGCTCTCTTGACATGATTTTGGTTCAACTTTGAAGAGATTGTTCGCGTTTTGCAAATCACCTCATATGCTTGTTGCCAGTGCTACTGACTGCTCTAGAAAAGTTTTAAATATCTGAAAAATCTTTTTGCACAACTGCAAAAATGAGCGGTATTAGTTAATGTTTTTCTCTCCGCTGGATCGCATTGGTTTATTCTTTCCGTTTAATTTTTTCTGGAGTTGAAACTAAATATACGTGTGAAATTGAAACTACACATACATGGTAGGCAAAAAAAAAAATGACAAATAATGGAAGCAAATCAAATGTAAACCTCACTGCATTCATGGCACAAATTACGCATATTAATCACCTTATAATGATACAGGATTATTTTGTTTCTGCTTATGCTGCATCTACTATAGATGGAATTTTTTGTTCTTGCTAGTTTCCTTCTCTTTACACGACCATTTGAGGTGAACTTTGCTAATTGAGATTTCTACTCATTTTCGCATCATTGTTAGAAAGATCGGGTGAACATTATTGGAGCACGTTTGACAGCTGCAAACGAAGCTTCTGTGGTGAAACCATCTCAAACTTTTACTAGGACTCGCCCCACTATCACAATGCACGTACTGGATGTAGCTTGTGGGTTTCCGGCTACTGGAATCGAAGCACATTTGGAGATGTGGAAGAACAATCGAAGGCGACCATTGCTTGGTGAGGCAGATTCAGGTGGCTGGACGCCCCTGGTTTGTTCGACTGCAAATAAAGATGGACGAAGTGGTCAGTTGATAAATATGGTCAATGATTTGAGTCCCGGGATATATCGGATTAGTCTCAACACTGGAAGATATAATCCCGAAGGATTTTTTTCCATGTCTCTATTGTATTCGAAGTCAGGGAGTCGCAGAAATTGGAACATTTTCATGTTCCTCTTCTACTTTTGCCATTTTCATTCTCCACTTGTCGTGGAAGCTAGCTTGTTTCAACCTGCTAATAAATCTTGAATGTAAAAACTTGATAGTTTATTGATACAACTTTGCATTTATCAACATGCATATATAATTCGATGATGTCCATAGGCTTATTAGCACAGAACATCCTTATGTTTTAAATTTTTGCATTTCTACCCCTATTTCCACGTTTCATTGCTGAAATCATTTTTTTAATATATTTTTTCAATTAAAAGTTGTAAAAT
>CAIGRL010020531.1:0-10179 GCA_903798325.1 Fraxinus xanthoxyloides
TTTTTAATTGTTCAAGTTGGTCCTTTTGTTCACAGAATCGTCAATACAAAATATAAAACTAACAATAAGGAAATAAAAGTTCAAATATCGAGGATCGTCGTTCTCCTAATATAATGAAAATCTAGCCTAACATGGATAAGATTAAAGAACAAGAAAAATATTTAGGAGAAGACATCACCTAATTCTTGAATTTAAATCTTGCAATCTTGAATCTTTGAGTGAAATCCTTCGTTTTTGCCTTCCTCCTTACTCTTCAATACCTTTTCTCCCTCAAATAATACGTAACCCCTCTTTCTGGATGAGATTAGGGTTATATAAATGTCCAAAGATTGGTTGCCATAAGAGTTGAAACGAAATAAGGAAACCAGAAATTCATGCCCAAAAAAATACTATGCAACTGCATAGTTATGTTGAATACAGTCACATAGAACAACAAAATCTCCGCAATAATTCTCTAAAATCTTCGATGCGGTCGTATAGATTTATAACTATGCGACTGCATAGTTATAAAAAAAATTTGTCGGATAGTTTTCAATATTTTGATCGTATCTTTCTATCCCAATATTCGATTGAGGTAATTCAAATTGCGTTAGCAATCTAACTCAAAGGGACAAAAATCTTCCAAAAATATGAGTTTTCAAATTCAAACGTTTTCTATGCGAGAAATGGGTCTCAAACTGAGACTGAAAATTCGAAGCATAAACTTTGCGGCTGGAAGTTGATATGTGATACTATATTTCATCCCTTTGGCTTCTTTCCTCATCCATGCTTGTGAACCAAAATAAACGTATAAAAATGCCCTTATCAACTCCCCCAAACTTGAATCATTGTTTGTCATTAAACTAAGTCATAATTTAATTATAAGTAACACATGGTTTAATAATTTGTCATGTCTCAGGATTAAAACTTAGTAAGAAACAAAATGAACAACTACAACCATGCAAAATCACGTCAATATAACTTGACATGTGTGTGTAGAATCATACCAACATATTAGGATCATGACTGACTCATACCTGACTTAATATAGTCAGATTTTCACTCTCATCGCTCAAAAGATACACAACCCTCCAAACTTATTCTTTTCACTCAATTATTAAGACCAAAATTACATGCATAACTCGACGTGTATGTGTAGACTCATACCAACATATTAGGATCATGGCTGACTCATACCTGACTCAATGTAGTCAGATTCTCACTCTCATTGCTCAAAAGATACACAACCCCCCAAACTTATTCTTTTCACTCAATTATCCCGGGGTCCGTTCTGAAGTTTAACTCATTTACGTCTGCTCCTTACCCTCTCTTAGTTTGGATGAATCTTACTATCACAAGTTCACACTTCAACAAGTAGAGATTCTACTATTTTTGATTACCACAACCGTTAAGACTTAACTAAGTTACTCACCTCGTATTAGAGATAAAATGTTATCAACCGAATGTTTGGGGCTAATCAATGCAGTTTATACATAAGATTATGTAGAATATGTATGTTATTCATCAATAGATAGATTTTTTTTCTTTTTTTATAATATCTTTCATTTTCTTTCTGTATGACCCCTGTAGCGAGTTTTAATCTGATGACTCCCAAGTCAATGATCATAGGGCACCAGGTTTTAAACCATTACAAGTTTAATTACTCGAGTCATAAAGGATCAAACAAATGTCTTTATTTATTCAATGATTAGTGTAATGCCAATTTTCTTTTAGACACACAGTTTCTAAAACTAAACGCTAACTTGAAACTTTCACCTCGTTTTCGTCTAATTGGTTTTAGACAATTCACATATAATATCATGCATGAAACCCTACTCATCTCAGTGATCCCTTGCAACTGTTTAATCACATCTAAGCTATTCTAAAAATTGATCACGATTTAGTACAAAATAGGTTTTTCGGGTATATTCTCTATGTTCAACTATTTCTCAGCAATGAGTCAAATCATTAGCCCAATATATAAGCATTGAGCGTCTTGCGCAAAGTAATCCGCTGAGAAGATGAATTTCTCCACTTTAATCAACACAACATCTATAATCCTCTTGGATGGGTAAGTGATCGATCAGCTAGTTGTAAAGTCACCGTTGTTGCTTTAACCTCTCTCAAATCAAGTTTCCTGAAAATAGACAGTGGCATCAAGTTAATACTAGTACCAGTATCACATAAATCATTACAGGTACCAGTGTTTCCAATTGAGACAGGTAAAGCGAAACACCTTGGATCCTTGAGTTTGGGAGGCCATTTCTTTTGTATTATTGCATTGTTCTCCTCTGTTAATGCCATAGTTTCAAATTTTCGAAGTTTTTTTCTTTGAGATCATGTCCTTCAAAAACTTTGCATAGCTCGAAATTTGTCGTATTGCGTCTATGAACAGGATATTAACGTGAAGTTTTCTTAGCACATCCAAAAAAAATTCAAACTGCTGGTCCAGCTAGTGTCTCTTCAACCTTTATAGGAATGGAATGGGCAGCTCATATGGATTAACCGGATTATTTAACATTTGTTGTGATACTTCTGAACTTCCTTTTCACCGATGTTTTTCTGATACTGTCAATTTGCTCCTCATTCTCTTCTTTAGAAGACTTCACTTGCTCTGTATTTGCAACTGGCCTTTTTTCATGTATCTTAGGTAGTTGAACTCCACTTCTTCTAGTAATAGCTTGAACATGCTCTATAGGATTCACTTATGTATTGCGTCAATGCACCAGTTACTCTTCCTATCATAGAAATTGCTATCTGTCCCATCTGTGTCTCCAGATTCTTAATAGCAACACCCTGATTTTGGAAATTTATTTCAGTCTTTCCCATGAACTGGTTAGTTGTTTCCATGTATTTATCCATCTTTTCCATGAGTTTTGCAAACATCTCTTCCAACTGAGGTTTCTTCTCCTATTGAAACTATCCTTAAGTTCGACTGTGGTTTTGGTTTTGATTGTGATTTTATTTCCACCCCAAGAGAAATTTGGAGGATTTCTCCACCCCCCAGATTGTAAGTTTTAGAATGGGAGTTGTGCTGATGTTGACCTTATTGAGCATAATCCACTTGTTCCATTCATTGTATAAGGATGGGACATTCGATTGTACCATGTTCTGCCCCACACTGCTCACAATTGTGCTGAATTTATCGTCTGTGTTATGATGTCCACCTTGTGAAATAGGGAGTCAATCTTTGCAGATAAAGCCGAGTAGGTACCTACCTCGTATACTCTAGCTAATTTTTGTGGACCTACTTGATCTGAAGACCACATGGCTGAAGTATTAGTCATTCTCTCGAAAAATTCCCAATGTCCATCGATCGTTCTTGTGGTTAAAGAGTCATTTGATGAGGAGTCAATCATGCTCCTGAAAGTTGGAAATAATCCTATGTAGAAAAATCTGATTTGTGATGGTTTTTGAACCCATGTTGAGGACATTTCCTTAGCATGTTCTTAAATCTATTGCATGCCTCGTCAAATTACTCGATTCATTCTAGTTGAATATTGATATTTCGTACTTCAATCTCACAAACTTACTCGGTGAGAAGAACTTCCTGCAGAATTTATGAGTCAGATCATTCCAAGTAGTGATGCTTGCTACGTGGAGTGAATCTAATCACTCTAGTGTCTTATCCCGAAGAGTGTGTGGAAATAACCTTAACCTGACTGCATCTTCTGATATCCCTTAGTACCTAAAATGTTGACACATATCAAAGAAGCGGGATAAATGTGCATGTGGATTCTCGTTGGCCATCCTATAAAATTGATGCCTGTTTTGAAATAGTTGGATGACTTTCGTCTTCAGGTGAACGTTTGGCTGTTTAAATGAGGGATAGACAATATTGGATTGACTTTGAGCGACGAATGGTGACAAGAAATCCCAAAAAGAGCATTCCCATTATATTGTGCCCTCACATTTGCAGGAGTTGCAGGATTTACTATCGGCTCCAGTTGTTGATCAGCCATTTATATGTTTCTTTGAGTTTCCTAATATGCTGTTCTTGCTATCCTTTGCCATTCAATCTCCAAATCTGATGGAAGTAGTTCGCCAACTAAACTTCGTATGCAATACCTAAAAAAGCGATAAGTAGTAGCACTTATCTCAGCCTAAGTAGACAAGCTAAATAGAAAATAAAAAAGTAAAATAAAAAAAAGAGTTCGAATTAGTGTCTAAATAACAAAAATCAAATTAAAACTCAATCCCCAGTAAATTCGCCAAAAAGGTTTTTACGAAAATATGTTCGCTTTGTTCACTTTATAAATAACTGCAAGTGTACGATTCGTTAACAAGTAATAAAGTGAAAATTGTAAAATTTCGAGTATCGTCCCATGATTTAATTTGATTTCTGTTACCTAGCCGAATCTATTTAACTCAAGATGGTTGATGATTTGAATTTTATAACTAAACTATGACTAAAATACAATTTAAACTAAGGTTACTAAATAAATGGAAAATGATTTTGAATGCAAAAGTATGAAGAAATCAATGTATGAAAAGTACACTAGGATCTTGAATCACCAAACAAGTTCACGTTTAATCCTTATTTCACAATTTAATAACACAACGATTTAGTTGAAGAATCAATGTTTCCAACCTATTCAATAATCTCTTTCGAGTAGAATTGAACATATTCTCACATACCATTTGACTATATTTCTATGATAAATGCAAAAATATAAGAACACATGACATTTTGTAAATACTTAGAGATTCACGTGGAGCATAACTGTATATTTCTATCCCCTACCGGACTCTATGATGATTTATACCTTGTTGAATCTAATTCCCTTCTTTCGAATGCATGAAATAGATCATACATAGTCACATCATCACATGCATTTAATTATGAAGATATTGAAGTGTATATAAATCATTCAACATATTCTATTCGTGTCTTAATGTCAAAATTGCAAAATAAGGAATTAAAATTTCACATAGCGAGGATCATCATTTTCCCAGTCCAATGAAAATCTAGCATAACATGGATAAGATTGAAGAATAAAAAAAATATTTAGGATAAGACATCACCCAATTTTTGAATATAAATCTTGAATCTTGGATTAAAATCCCTCGTTTTTGCCTTCTTCCTTGCTCTTCAATGCATTTTTCTCTCAAATAATGCGTAACCCCACTTTCTAGACGAGATTATGGTTATAGAGATGTCCAAAGATTGGTTGCCATAAGAGTTGGAACGAAATAAGAAAACCAGAAATTCGCGCCATGAAAAAACACTATGCGACCTCATAGTTATGTTGAATGCGGTCGCATAGAACAATAAAATTGCCCCAAAAATTCTCTGAAGCCTTCAATGTGATCGCATAGATTTATAACTATTCGATTGCATAGTTATAAAAAAAATCGTCGGGCAATTTTCAGTATTTTGGTCGTATCTTTCTATTCCAATATCCGATTGAGGCGATTCAAAATGTATTAGAAAGATAACTCAAAATCTTTCTGAAGAGTTTCCAAATTCAAACGTTTTCCATGCCAAGAATGGGTTTCAAATTGAGACTGAAAATTCGAAGCATAGCTTTTTCGGCTGGAAGTTGATATGTGATAGTACTTCCACTATATTTCTTCCGTTTGGCTTATTTTCTCATCCAATTGATGCCTAACACTATCAAATATTAATCGAAAGATCGACACAACTTTCTAATATTTGCACTTGAGTCCGTAAACTTTGATATTGCTTCATTTTAGTCCATTTTCTCCATTTTTCTTCCAAATTTCACTACAATCATCATTATTGTCCTGTAAATACAAATTACAAAACTTAAGCTATGTTCAACATATTTATTAAAAATTATCCATATTTGTGAACCGAAATAAATGTGTAAAAATGCCCTTATCAACTTGTGATAACAACGGTCACCAAGGTTTCATTGTGAGTTATTCCTTGATTCCATTCGATTGTCCATCCTCAGTCCTTTGTTATTTGCTATTGAGATACTTAAGCTTTCAAACTTGACACCTTGATCCAAAACCTCCAAAATTCGACCATCTTTCAATGATACCTCGTCATCATGCCCTTCAAGAATTTTGAAATTTGTCTATCTCATAGATAAATGAGATAATCCAAAAACTTCCCAAATTGTTTGTCTAATGGGGGAGGGGTAACAAATCCAATTGTAGGAGTGGCTGCCTTATCTTTTGGATGTTGGGTTTATTAATTTGTCATGTGGTCCTACATATGTAATTAATTGTGTATAAGGTTATCTTAAAGTTGAGCCCAATTAAAGTGATCTATAAAGAATTAAATTATTGGGTTTAGGGCATCTAAATAAAGTGTGGACCAGATTATATGCGTAGAGACTGGATCCATTAGGGTTGTATTCGACGATGTGTCAAATATATATATGGAAACTATATATAGGGTTATGGTCCGTAATTCATATGCAACTCTCATTCTTTGTGCCATCCCATCAACACAAGAATATGAGAGAAAATATATTGAAAATGAAGATCCAAAAAATCTACAATAAAAAAGAAGGATTGAAGCAATTAAATTGAAGAACAAGACAATCAAGATTATGGAGTAAGAAACCAAAATCAAGATCAAGAACCAAAGAGCCAATAATCAAGATTCAAGATTTGGAATCAAGATCCACTATTAAAAAATTATTCTCAAAGAATTAAGGTATGTTCTACATTATTAATTTTCTTGATGATTTGACCGGGGAGATCTTGGCAATTAAGTAATTAGATTTTCTAATTTTATAAAACTTAGTTTCATAAAGTTTTAACAAGCAATATCAAAGCCAACTCCATGTAAACCTTCAAGAATCAAGAAATTTAGGGTTAAAATTCATACTTTGGATTTCTCAAATTTTTAGGATGTGAATTTTAGCCCTAAATCTCAAGACTTTAGATTTTGGGATTTTTTTTTGGTTGTCAAAACAAAAAAATTAAAATAAAATATAAGAATTAAGGGGCAAACAGTTTCAAATCTTGAAACTTAACATTTATTTCAAAATATTAGTTTTCTAAAATGGATTAATTGAAACAACATGTTACCAAAGTAAGCCTAAATTAATTTATTTAGAATATTAGCAAGGTTGTGTGTAGGTAATTCATGCGGGTATTGACCGCCCCAAATGAATGTTAATATTTGACCAAATTATTTTCACAACTGTGGTGATAAATATATAACAATTGTAAAGGTTTCCATTATGTGAATATTGAATCGGTCCAAAGATAGACTTGATGTTTGATCGGATTTATTGTCAATATTTGATTATTACACCAAGAGTGTCATTTATAAGTTGATATTTTTGTCCAAAGACTAAATATCAATGTTGTGCTCGGTCTCTTGTGATAGGATTCACTGTTATTTGAAATTATTGATTGTCCAATATGAATTCATACATGACCATGTTATTTAGGATTAAGTTTTCTATTTGGTTAATTCATCAACTTTTGCAATATGTGTTAAGATCAATTCAATTCTTGTACTTGAAATAAAGTTTAAAAGTTGGAAAGAGAACATTTGTATCGTTCTTGGAAACATAGATCTAGACTTTGCATCAAGGACTAAACTATCTACTACTCTCATAGATAAGAGTTTCACTAATTAAAAATGGGACTCGGATAATTGGGATCATTTAAAACACATGAATCTTATGATCATGAAGCGTGGATTTCCAGCAATATTTAGGGTAGCTAATGTAACTATTGCCATGGAATTTATTAAAAACTTGAAATAAAAAAGCTTTCCAAGAGGCGATAAGGTTGAAACTAGTATGCTTCCGCGAACTTGATTTCACTAAAGTATAAGGCTAATGAAAATATATGGGAGTACATCACAAAAATATCCCATCTTGCTTCAAAATTAAAGGCATTAAAGTCTGAGTTGTCTGATAATTTGCTCATGCATTTGGTTTTTATTTCTATTCTTGCATAATTCAATCAATTTGAGGTCAATTCCAACCGTCAAAGGGGAAGTGAACTCTTGATGAGCTCATTTTATATTGTGTACAAGAAAAATAAATTCTAATGTAAGAGAGAACTAGAAGTACTTACTTGGGAAATATCTTTAGGACAGTTAACAGGTAAGGAAGCTACATCTGGTTCAGTTCAAAAGAAATAGTAAAATCTTGAAAAAGATTAACCATCTGACTATTTCTTTTGTGAAAATCTAGAACACACGAAAAGAAATTGTACTAAATACCACGTCTAACGTGTAAAGAAAAATACACTTCTCACCTTGGTTTGTTTTGAGGTTAATTTAGTTTCAATATCAAGACACATTTGGTGGACAAATTCTGGTTCCACTACTTACGTAAGTGTGTCTGTGCGGGGTTGCATGAATAATCAAAAGTAAATTGATGTTGAAACATTCATCTATATGTGGCAATAGGAAACCAGTCAAAGTTGAGGCTATAGAGACCTTAGATTATCATTAAAGACTGATTATTATTTAAATTTAAAATGGACATTTGCAGCATCATCGTTTAGACGAAATTTAGTTTCAATTTCTAAATTGGACAAATTTTGTTACTCTTGTTCAATTAGAAATAATCAATTTCATCTTTTTCTTAATTTAAATATTGTGTGTAGCAGTTCTTTATCCAGTTATGATAACATATATCTACTTAATATGGTTGCCTCTTATAGATAATCCTTACATGTAAATTCACATGGTATTAAACATAAATTAATCAATGAGAATTTTGCTTCATTATTGCACAAGCGATAGGTTAAAATCTCTCTAAAGAGAATGAAAAATCTTGTGTCAGAATGAATTTTTGATTCCTTCAACTTTTCAGACTTGATTGTTTTTGTTAATTACATTAAGGGAATACCAACAAACATAAAGAGATTAGGTGCTAATATGATTTCAGACATCTTAGAACTAATTCATATGGATATTGTGGGTCATTCAGTTCGACTTATTGAAATGGTTAACAGTAATTTAGTATGTTCATAGACAAAATTTTCTCACTATAATTACCTATATCTCATCTACGAGAAATCACAAACACTGTACATGCTCAAGACATACAAGGCTGAGGTTAAAAAAAGAAAGAGAAAAAGCAACTCTGTAAAAGAATTTAACAAGTCATATCTTATCATATTTGTGAATAATATGGTATATATGACATATTAGGAGAACAATTTTTAAGACCTTTTGTTAAATTCTCAGAAGAATGTGAAATCATCTCACAATACATCAAAATCTTTCTAGATAGAAGCATTAAAGACTGCAATTTAAATTTTCAACAAAGTTTCAAGTAAAGCAATTGTTAAGTGGTTACAATTTTTTTAAAAGATCCCAATATTAGGTCAATTTTCGAAACGGAAAGTGTTTGATTCTTTCAGGATGTAGAGTTTATGGGGAAATATAAGGTTATAAGGTTAAGGATTTTGTCTTGGAGGAAGAACTTCGGTTGCAATTGACAATGATCAAGACCATTGATAAATTCTTATTTTAGATCTTGTTCAAGAAGTAATTTCGGATCAAGACAATATTACAAAATGTTCTATACATAATCAAGAAATTTTTCTAGAAATACAAACTCAAAAACCTCAAGAACATATGACATTAAGAAAATCCATTATTAAAAAGAAGAAAAACAATTCTGGATGAAGGAAATAAGGATGTCATGGATTGATGGAAGAAGATTTGATCAATCAACTTTAATCAAGCCATACAAAAAAATAATTCTTAAGAGTAGATTGATGACGTGCATAAAATGATAAAGTTTATAAGTAACAATGACGTTTGAGAACTGACTTATTTTGATCAAGGCAGTTCCTTGCCTCTACTACAACTCAGCTTTATCAAAATATGCCTAAGTCTAAGAGCCTCGCCTCTTCGACAAAGCTTCATCGAAAGCTGCCTAAGTCTATGAGTTTCACCCTTAAATAAGGCCTTGGCTTTACAAAAGTTACTTAAGTCTAAGATACTCATCCTCAAATAAGGGCATGTCTCTACGTCAATTAAAAGTTGCCTATACTTCGTAGCCTCACCCTCAATCAAGGGTGTCACCTCTACATCACTTACATTTGCACAAGCTGCCATGAAATGTCTTTGTAAATCATCAACAACGTAAGTCCACACATTATATAAATATCCATGCTTCAACTTGGGAGAATATTTTGTTACGTTATCTCTTCACAACTAAACGTCACTTAAACACAACTCCAACAAACAAAAAGTACTATGGCAAATCATTACTTCTCCAATGATAAATCACCTCATAT
>CAIGRL010020569.1:0-17236 GCA_903798325.1 Fraxinus xanthoxyloides
TCTACCAAAAATAGATAACATACTCATAACTACGTCAGGTGACTCCTCAGCCTCCTATTGTGTCATCGCAGACACTCTACCTTAAGTCTGATTACGACCTGACTGTCTCCTCTGCCTGAAACCATTGTCACTAGCTACATTAGACTGTACTCTGCTAGTCGACCCCGATTAATTGTCGAAATTCCCTTTTGATTCTGTTCCGATCTGGTACTATTAGTCCCCATCTGTACAATTGTTCCCTTAGATAAGCCTCCTTCCTAAAATTGGGATGGACGGTCTTTCCTCAAATGTCCCTCCTGTCCACATACAAAGCACCCATTGGTACCCTTAAGGCACTCACCAAGACAGAGTTTCCTAAAAATTTGACAAGGCGGATACCGAGACTACGAAGGCCGCCGACAGGTCTCGAGGCCATAAACCTCTGAACATGAGACTGTCGGTGCACTGGCTGGCAAACGCAGCTCTGACGAATAGTTAGAGGACTTGAAACTAGATCCAGAACTCTAAGATCTCGACTTGAAACTTCGAGTATGAGTAACACTAGGCCTAAATCTTCCTTTGTCCTTTTTATGATGTCCACTTGAGGTTCATGTTTGACTTTGATTTTCCCAAATAGACAATTGAATTCCCTGACTCTTTTCTGTTTGTAATGCTACCTCAACTCTCAATATGCATAACATGTTGAAAGATCATAATAAATACAGCATATCCCAAAGACTCGTGAACCATGCTTTGATACCACTTTACACGACCAATCCCAAAACTCCTTATTAGACTCAAGACGTGACGTGCCCCAATGATTAGTACCAGCTAGTCACTGGACCCATCACCAAAGCAACTATAACTTAACTTTGATTTTATGGCTTCCTTTGACCAAATGAATTTTTTCAAAAATTTTGACAGAGTCTCCTTTAAATAAATGGAACTATTCTCAATCCTGTAGCAATAAAAAATTCCCCAAACACCAAAATACCAACATCATAATATCAATCACTCATCCAACTAACAACATCAATATCACTATACATCATAACTACTTCTCAATAAGATGATAGTAATTCAGTTTAGTTTTCAATATTCCATCGTGATCTTTGACATATTTAAAATCCCCAAATATAAAGCAAAAGATTCGATTGAGGATTATACAGTTTTAAGTGAAAGAACCTACAACAGATGGTGGTAGTGGCTGCAAAATTATCAATATAACCTTCACCTCTGCTCATCAACTGCCTCATATAAAAAAAGGTTAAGAAAAATACATGAGATGATCCCAATGATTGGAGTGTTTAGACAATGGTTATACAGCCCTTTATGTATGTACATACATTTATAAAAGAAAAACTAATTTTTCACTTATCTTGATGTACTCATTATCCTATAAATCTGTATCATAGCATCATAGAAAATTATAATGCTAGTGCTAAATCATAAATTAAGCTCAAACTGATATATAAAAATGATAATAATTTATACAACACATTGAGTAAGTACACTAGTCGAATTCAGTAAGCTAAAACCATAATCTAAAATTCATAAGCTAAACTGTAAGATGGGAAATGTAAGATGAAAACTAATAATCCACTATATATTAGATAATCATATCAAAATATACCCCATATAATCATCTACTCATGATCTGAAAACTATAAAGTCATATGCACATAAACTGTCTGATCAACACTTCTGTACACGATCGTAGCCTCTCAATACACACAGTGGTAATAACATAATCATCTTTATACACTGCTATAGCCCCTCAGTGCATAATAGGTACCCTTACACATGGCTGTAGCTACTTAGTGGATAAGATTTACCTTTATACATGACTGTAGCCCCTTAGTGTATAGAGCGAAAATAACATAATTATCCTTATAAACAATTGTAGCACTCAGTGCATAATAGGTACCCTTACACAAGATCATAGTCCTTTAGTGGATAAAAGTTATCTTTATACACGATTGTGACCCCTAAATATATATGAGTCAAATACACGACTCTAGTACACGATCGCAGCCCCTCAGTGCACTAGATTAAGATAATTACATTGTGGTATTTTCTGATGGTATCAACATTATCATGCTCATTTACTAATTTCTCGAAAATAAGACATTTCATGTAACTAATATACTTTTTTGAAAAATTGGGAATCATTTAAACATTTATATTAAGTAAACATGATTATAAGTTTGTAAGTTAAAAATCTTATTTTTGAAAAAGTAAGTTCTCCACTCACAGACATAGGCTGAACTAATGGGGCTGGTATGCTATTCCCACGTCCAAATCCCCTCCTGAAATGATCACAGTCCAACCACTTCAATTTCATCCATATTAAGTTACAATGGATTTCTCAATAATAACTCATACTCAACATCAAAACGAAACACANACATTTCATGTAACTAATATACTTTTTTGAAAAATTGGGAATCATTTAAACATTTATATTAAGTAAACATGATTATAAGTTTATAAGTTAAAAATCTTATTTTTGAAAAAGTAAGTTCTCCACTCACAGACATAGGCTGAACTAATGGGGCTGGTATGCTATTCCCACGTCCAAATCCCCTCCTGAAATGATCACAGTCCAACCACTTCAATTTCATCCATATTAAGTTACAATGGATTTCTCAATAATAACTCATACTCAACATCAAAACGAAACACATATATCCCTTAATATGCAATAAACTAATACTTAATATTTCCATCTCATATGGCTAACTTAAACATACATTCACTTAATTTTCGAATCACTTTACTATCGTAACTCATTAATACTAATTTTAACCATCTGCTCCGACAAGATTCCACAAGATTTTTATGTCAATAATCATCCACATTCCTCATTTCAAATTTCTTTTAGCTAAATATGTAAATCTTATCAAATACCCCTTTCTTATAATCCCAACATTCATCTAACTAAGAACTCAAGCACAAAATAAGTTATTTTCAACTAATTTAACTCAATATCACGTAACAATCACAAAGAAAAATAACAAAATGCCATATTCCCCAAATTCTCGAATTATACCACATATATCCAAACTCTAATATCCAAATATCATTTCTTCCAATCCACTAGAATAAATAATTCAAAATGCTCAAATAGACAGCTCCATTATCATATTTTTCAAATATAAGCTATAAATTAAAAACCCTAAAATTTCACCACAAAACTCAGCCAAAATATATTCGAATTTACCTTGAAATAGAAGAAGAAACCGAGAGCCCAAATTCTAATTTTTTTCCCTCCTTTTTTTCCTTTTTCCTTTCTTCTTCTTCTTCTTCTTCTCCTTCTCGATTTTCCTTTCTTATGTCGTGTCTGTGTGTGAAATAGATGGAAAGTGGGTTTTTAATGGCCAATTAATTGGAGTAATAGCACTAGAGGTCCCTCGTCCATCAAACAAAATGACATTAAGTCCTTTACTTCCAAAACTAAACAAGTAAATCCCTAACTACCAATTTAATCCAACTTACACCCTCAATTATTGTATATTGCCAAAATAAACCCCCATTAAAATAATTTGCTTCATTTAAGTCCTATTTGACTATGACTTTGACAATTCAACTTTTGACTCTAAAATAAAATCTTGACTTTTGACTAGATAAAATGGGTTGTAACACTTTAGCTCATGGTACATTTTTGTTGAGCATGAATGTACTTCTACTAGGATTTCTTCACTAATTTCGAGATTTTTCAGTTGAGAAACCGCACTCCATAATTCCTCCTTGGGCTTATTTTGTTTTAGTTTGTTTTGAGGTAGTATTTTTCGCCTTTTTGTTGTCCTTGAATGTGTTCTCTGAGTATTCGTTTTAAGGTTAATGCGAAATTTTGGGCATCACCTAGTGATAATAATTCTAGATTGAACTTCTAGATTTCTTCCTTTAGTTTGTTGGGTTTTGTTTCTATCTTTCCTGTTAGAATTTCATTATGACCCAAATTTTATTTTGGAGGTATATTTGGAATTGGTTGTTTGTATATAAAAGAAGACAAGGAGAATGTTTATTGCTTTTGCCTGTTTTTCTCTCCTATTTCAACTTAAATACTCTATTATTAGTTTTACCTATTATAATATGACTCCACCTCATATTACACTCTTCATTATATTATATTCTCCTAGTGTGTTAGGGATTGTTTTATTATAAATATGTGGGGACCAATGATCTAACTTATTAGTTTAGTCTATAGAGATTCTTTGTAATCATCCATTATTGATTGTTAGTGAATTCTTCTCCTCTGCCAATTTTTACTTTTTTTTTTCGTCTTGGGTTTTCACATAAATCTTATGTTCTTGTGATTGTTATTTTTATATTGCCTATATCTCGTCTTTAATATTTATAACAATTGTCTCAATTTCTAACAAGCGGTATTAGAGCTATCATCGATATTCTAACAAATAGTATCAGACTCAAGTTCGACAATTCTTGGGAGAGACAGTTTGGTTTCATATTAGAGAGAGGTTTGATCAACTCAGAATCATGTTTGATTATTTCGGGCTGGTAAGTATGAAGTTTGATATTCCATTTTTGAATCGTAACACATGATTTTTGTTATGGAAAATTTTGTTTTAGATGGTGGAGGAAAAACAACATACGGATTGAGTTTGATGCAACTATCACTAAGTCGAAGAAAAGAGATATTAGACCTTATGAGAGGTTTGAAAAGGATGATTTGGTTGTTTATGGTTTGATAAGAGTTGATTGTGATAGGATTGCTCGTAGTGATAATTTGAGCAAATTTGGTGGAGTTTTATGACATTGAAATTTGTGTCAATGTGGAGATTTGTTAGAATTTTGGTATGAATTGAATTCTATTTTGGAGGTATATTTGGAGTTTATTGTTTGTAATGGTAAAAGACGGCAAAGAGAAGGTTTCTTGATTTTAACTGTTTTTCTCTTTTATTTCAATTCAAATACTCCATTATTGATTATCCATATTGTAACGGAACTTCACTTTATATTAAACTCTTCATTGTATTATATTCTCCTAGTGTGTTAGGGACTCTATGATTATAAATATGTGGTGTACAACACATATTGAGATTCACTAATTATCCAACTTATGATTAGTGAAGATTTCAAATCTTTCACTCTACAAGTAAAATCTCTATATTTTAAGGGCAAAGAATATTGCTACTTATTCAAGATCACGTGTTGGATTATTCTGCTCATATGGTTTTAATTGTCACGTTGCATAAGCAATTACCTTTCCGCATTCCATAAGTATGCAACCAAGTCCATTTTTCAATGCGTCACTATAGATTATGAAATCTCTGGTACCGAATGGAATTGTTAGGATTGGTGTTGTGATCAATCTCTTCTTCAGCTCTTGAAAATACCTTTCGCATTCTTCTATCTATTTGAATGGGGCATTCTTCCTAGTTAGTCAAGCAAGGAAAGAGGCAGTCTTAAAAATCCTTCTGTGAAACGTCAATAATACCCCAAGAGACCAAGGAAAATTCGAGTCTCAATGGCATTGGTGGGTTATGGCCAATTAATCATATCTTCTACTTTGCTCGGATCAATGAATATTTCGTCTTTCATTGCTGTCTGGCATAAGAAGTTTACTTTTTAGCAAATTTCACACTTGGACAATTTTACATACAACTTCTCATCTCTTAGCTTTTGTAGCATCTTCTTTAGGCGTTGTTCTTATTTTGCTTTACTTTCAGAATATACAAGTATGTTATTGATGAACACAATGACAAACTTGTCAAAAACTTGATTTATTAAATCTTTGAATGTTGTAGGTGCGCTTGTTAATCCAAACGCCATCACAAGGAACTCGTAGTGACCATATCTTGCATTAAAAGTGGTAATGGGCACATTTTTCTCCTTTTATTCCCAATTGATGATACCCGATCTTAGATATTTTTTTGAGAAAATTGCTACTCCTTACAGCTGGTCAAAAAGGTCATCTATCTTGGGAGTGGGTACTTATTTTTTATGGTTACTTTGTTGAATTCTCGATAATCTATATATAATCGCATGGATTCATCCATCTTTCTGACGAATATGATTGGTGTTCCCCAAGGAGAAAAACTAGGTTGGACAAAGCTTTTTTCAAATAATTCTTGTACTTGAGTTTTCAATTCTCTTCACTCTATTGGAACTGAAAGATGAAAACGTGTTTCCAAAATTACAACTCTTTAAATTGTTGTGTCTACGTGGCCATTTCCAGTTGGTTTATTCTTGGTTGCTTCGATTGTGCTTTCTCTCCTTCATTTTTTACTGTTGATCAGATCCAATGGCTATGATTTTTTTGAGCCTCATTTTACATATTGGAGTGACTCTTGATTTTTCGTTCATTCTGTTCGATTTCTGGTGATTGAGAGAAAAAGAAAGGTTTCTAGTGTTTTTGGCTCTCTCGTCTGTGATTCGTTTTCTTTCATAGTTTGAGTGAGTATTCTTGTAGTTCTTTCACATATAATAACAGTGGTTAGAATCGGTATTTTGGTTGTTTTAGATTAGTCTCAGCTCGAGTGATTTATGCGATGTTTTTAAGGTTTTGGTGTTTAAGTTCTAAGAGATCTCTTTCAATCATTGATTAAAAATCGATCAAGGGTCTAATTTTGGTTCCATTTGTAAACATCCTCCCCTAAAAGGTTTTCTTGGTGCACTAGTGGATTGGGCTAGTAGCTGAGCCCCCCAAATTAGGCATAGCTGAACTGGGTTAACATTTTTGTGTTATTTTCATTTTCTGCACTGCGTATAATCTGTCTTCTATATTGGTTGTGCATTATTTGGGTATATTAAACCTAACAACTATTATCAGAGCCTGTTAAGGTAGTGGGTAAAGCTCTTTGAATCGTTTTCCCGATTTTCTTCTCGTATTAATTTGTCTATTACATGGGCAATCCTCTAGAACAAGTCTGATCTGAAGTTCTTGAATACTTGGGTGGTGTTGGATTCGGGTCTGAAATTGACATTGAACCTGAGTTTTGATTCGTAAACGACATTTGAGTTTTAAATACTATTATACACAGTATTTTGGTGAGATTATTCTGATTATCTTCCATCCAGTAATTTGATTTGCATGCTTGATATGAATTTGTAAATATTAACTGTTAATATACTACAACTTAGTTTATTCAAGAACCTGAATAAATTGGCTGACTGTAATAGGAGCATATTAGGTTTATCTTCAGTTTCTGTAATCTGAGTGTGTGGTACCAATTGTGAAATCTTAGTGATTGATTGTTTGTTATTTTTCATCCTAATGCATATTTTAGTAGGGTTGTTTTTTATTATGTGGTCTGCTTACTTGTCATACATTGCACGAAAAAAATTTCAAATTTTTTTTCTGCAATTTAAGTGATTTTCAGATTGAAAACCAATTATGTCCACGAGTAATAGCCACTCTTTTACAGAATTCGTGATGGATTTGAAGGTCAAATTACCACAATTCGATGGGAAGAAGGATTACTCGATTTGGAAGTAGAAAATGAAGGCTATATTGGTCCAACAAAGGGGCCCTTGATGATCTTGCAACATTTTCTGATGAATTAAAGCTAAGCATGACGAAATTCTAGATATAAATGAAATAGCATACATATCTATTATACTACACCTATATGATGATATAGTAAGACAAGTTGAAGATCATACGACTCTTAGAGACTTGTGGACTGTATTAGATACTTTGTTTCAAACTGAAACATTGCCTAATAAAATCTACCTCCTAGAGAAACTGTTTAGCTTTAAGATGGATAGTGGAAAGAATTTGGAAGCTAGTTTGAGTGATTTTAGCATCCTAGTTAAGAGTCTTGCACATAATGGAAAAAAATTTGATTACAAATACCTTGTCGTAATTCTCCTTAATTCCTTACATGATTAATTTACTGATATAAAGAATACAATAGAATACTCAAGAGATGCTCTAACAAAAACCATAGTCACTGATGCTTAAGATTTCGAGAATTGGAGATCAAGGAAGAATCTAAAATGAGTACAAGAGAGGAGAGCATGTTTGTGAGAGGAAGGGTTGAGAAGAAGGAAAATAACTTCAATAGCAAAAGATTCAAATCCAAATCTAAAGCTCGATCTAAATCAAGAGATAAAGGCAATAAGAAGTGTTACCATTGTGGAAAATTAGGTCACTTCAAAAGAGATTGCTTTGAATGGAAGAAGAAACATGATGATCACAATAATGATGAATTGAATAATTCCGGTGTAGGTTCTAACTTGTAATGAATGTGTCAAATGAAGAAGTTGATAGGAACTGGATCTTGGATTCATGATGTACATGCCATATGTGTCCAAATAGGTCATGGTTTAATAATTACAAAGAAGTTGAACCCATGAAAGTGTATATGGGTGATAATAACTCCCAGAGTGTTCTTGGTATTGGTGATGTTACCATTAGAATGTATGGTGATATTGTCAGGTAATTGAAAAATGTAAGGTATGTCCCAAATCTCAAAAGAAATATCATCTAATTGGAAATTCTTGAAGATGAGGGACATTCTTTCAAGTAAGATAATAACACTTTGAAAGTGATGAAGGAATCTTTGCTAATTCTTAGGAGACCTAAAAGAAATGGATTGTACTATCTTATGATATAGACTATTACTCCTCAAGATGCAAATTTTTTGACCATAATTGAAAACAAATCTGAATTATGGCACAACTGAATGAGACATATAGGAAATGGTTTGAAGTATCTAAAGAAACAAAAACTACTTGGGAAAGATATGATTGAACCCCTTGAATTTTGTGAACAATTTGTGTGTTGGGAAAATCACATAGGGTGAACTTTGAGACTAGGTTACATACCACCTCTAGACCCCTAGATTACGTCCACTCAGATTTATGGGGAACAGAAAGTCACCCCACATTTAGAGGCAATAAGTACTTCCTTTCTATAGTTGCTGACTACTTAAGAAATGTATGAACTTATCCATTGAAAAATAAATTTGAGACATTTCAACAATTTATAACTTGGTTGAAGATGGTGGAAAATCAAACTTGATAAGAAGTTAAAAACTTTAAGAACTGATAATAGCTTGGAATTTTGTAATGCTGAATTTGATAACTTCTGTAAACAAAAGGGGATTGTAAGACATAGAGTTAAACATACACCTCAACAGAACATGGTCGCTGAAAGAATGACTATAACTCTAATGAATAAGGTTAGGTGTATGCTGATCAGTTCTGGATTAGATAGAGGTTTTTGGGCTGAGGCTGTGACTACAGTTGCTTATCTTATAAACAGGTCTCCATGCAATTTGTTGAGTATAAGGCTCCACAGGAACTTTGGACTGGGAAGCCCCCAAACCTTTCTCACATTAGGGCATTTGGATGTGCGGCATATGCACATCAGATTGAGGGAAATTTAGATCTTAGAGCCACTAAATACCATGTTTGAAAAATAAGATTGATAATCCTAAAGAGCAAATCAAAGAGAATACTTCACAGTTTGAGGTGAAGTTAACTAGACTCAGTTACACTCAACCTGAAAATAATGAAAATCTGATGAAAATGTTATTAACACGGATGGATGTAAAGTAGATGTACCTCAAGTTTGGAACCTGGACATATTGAAGCGGCTGTACTCCTACGAGGCTTACAACTATGTCTTAACCTTGGCATACCAAACTTGTTGGTGGAAAGTGACTGCATGTTCCTCGTCAATGAAGTAAACACAATAGGATCAACATCTGTACCAATCCGATCTATGGCTGTTGAAATCAAGGATTTAATATAGAGATTCCCTCAATGTAGGCTCCAACACTGCAATAGGCTGAGCAATCAGGCAGCTCTTTTTCTGGCGTGACATGCATGGACTCTTGAAGATATGGTACTTTGGTGGCACGGAGTTCCTTTTTTCATTGAAAATGTAATTTTCATTGACAGGCACTATTGTACCCTTTCTTAAGGCCTTTTGCCTTTATGAATAAAATATTTTTTTTCGTAAAAAAAAAAAAAAGATGTACCTCAAGTTGAGGTTAAAATTGAAATTGAGAACACTAATATCCCCAGAAATGAGACTAGCATTCAAGATTATGAATTGGTCAGAGATAGGGAAATGAGACAAGTCAAATTGAATCCAAGATATGAAATAAATAATTTGATTGACTATGCTCCTATCTCTAGTGAATCTCTAGAACATTCAGAACCTTCATCTTATGAAGAAGCTATGAATAGTTCTAATTCTGAGAAATGCTAAGAGGCTATGAAGGAGAAAATGAAATTCTGACTTGATAATAAAACATGGAAATTGGTAAAGAAACCTGAAACTTACAGAGTTGTTCAAAGTAAATGGATTTTCAAAGTCGAGGAAAAGATTAATTCTAATGACCCTTTGAGATATAAGGCGAGACTTCTGGCTAATGGTTTTACTCAAAGGGAAGGTGTTGATTATAATGAAAATTTCTCTCATGTAATCAAATATAAAACAATAAAATTGATTCTTGCACTAGTTGTTCAATTCAATTGGGAACTTGAATGATTAGATGTCAACACTGCTGAGAGTTAGAAGATGGCATTTATATGAATCAACCCCAAGGCTTTGAGAAAAAAAGGAAAACTTGATTTTGTGTGCAAGTTGCAAAAATGTCCTAGATAGTGGTACATAAGGTTTGACACATATGTACTGAAAATTAGTTTTAGGAGAAGTGAATATGATCATTGCTTGTACTATAACAACACCAAAGCTGGCAATGAGGTGTATCTTCTTCTATATGTAGATGATATGTTGCTAGCTAGCTCTACCAGAGGTGAGATATTAAGGTTTAAGAATCTCCTAAAATCTGAATTTAATATGAAAGACTTAGAGAATGCCAAAAAAAATTTAGGGATGGTTATTAACAGGAACAAGAAGGAAAATATATTGATTATATCTCGAGAAACATACTTAAGTAAAGTTATAACCAATTTTGACATGAAAGAAGCTAAATTCGTTAATGTTCCCCTTACTGCCCACATGAACATCTCTTTAGCCCAATGTCATAAAACTGAGTCTGAACTTAAAAACATGAAGAACATTCCATATGCAAATGCCATAAGGTCTATCATATATTCTATGGTTACAACTAGGCCGGATTTGACATATTCTATTAGTTTTCTAAGTAGGTTTATGTCTAATCAAGGGAAACCTCATTGGGCAAGGTTAAAGTGATTATTGAGATATATAGTTGGAACACTTAGAGTTGGATTGGTGTTTAAGAAGGGATCTGATCCATTAACATTGAAAGAGTATGTAGACTCTGACTTTGCTAGGGATAAAGACCATAAAAATCTACTACTACATATTTCTTTACATTCGGTGATAATTGTATTATCTGGAAGTCACAACTTCAACCTATTGTCACATTGTCTAGTACAGTGGCTTTTCGAATAGTTGCATCTTTAGACATAGATCACACGTTTACTTTTCATTATGTCTTTGTAAATAGTCACACCTATTCAAAACAACACGACTCTTCATATGCACCATTTGCAAAGAATTGCACCTATTGGAAACTTATTTCAGTTCACACATATAAATAAGAACCATTTAGTCCAACATATATCGGATGTCAATGGCCTTAAAGATGAGAAACCGTTCAATTTATACTTAGACGCGACAAATTTATTTATATTCAAGTCGACCAAAATGGCAACCCATTATCGAATGATATATTTCTTATTTAATTTCTCTAGCATTTTTTCAAAGAATGTCCAACGTAGGCCCTCTTGTCCAACCTGTGAAGTTATGCAAAATCATAATCCAAATTGTGAATTAAAGCAGAATCATAATCGTTTCAAAAGCTTGGTAGGAAGAAAAAACCTAGTAACCCAAACAACTTTACATCATGGATACAAGAAATTGACCTTAACTTTTAATTTTTTTTCAAGCAACACTAATATCTTCACTAGATAAAGACCAAATTTCTGGTTCTTTCCTAACCCACCAACTCTCCATTTCGTTCTTTCTGAGTGTTGTAGATAGAACCATAGGTGGTGGCACTAGAGACTAACGACGCTTCTCTTTTCTTGCTATCTTCGTACTTTCCGGCCAGAGAATCAAATAGTATTCCAGCACCAATGCCAACAGCCAGGTCGATCGTGTAGTGACCCCGCGTACTCAACAATCTTATCACTTGTAAAACATTTAGAATGTCAAATGTATAAGACAATTCCCATCTTTTCATTCGTTTCATATCCAAAGATGCAATAATCGATGCAGCCACATGCCCCGAATAAAACAAGAAAAATGAAACATTTCCAACCGGAAAATCTGCGCCCGAACCCAAGAATCCCTGTGAAGAAACAAGCAAGACAATAAATTTCGTTTTAGCTTTTACCACATTTATGAACAATTAGATATTTCATTTCTAGTCTGTTTTCTCTTTTCTTTTTGTTTCTTCAAACCTACTTAATGTGACGTATTCTGCAGATAAAACTATAATATAATTAGTCAACAGTTATCTAAGCATGGGAAGGTGCATCACTGTTTTCTATAAAAATATTCTATTAGCATTAATTATGTCCTAAAGATGAAGGATTTTTCAGGACAATTTCAATTTTTCAAGAAATCGGTTAGGTGTTACCACTGCTAAACCAGGGTACGTTGTACAAGAAATCTCACTTAGTTTTTTTATTAGTCAATTTTTTCTTGTCTCGTCGAAAAAGTATTTGCAAGACTTTATGACAAATATTTTCATCGTTAAAGTAAAGTTTCTTGTGGTCGATTATTCTAAAGGAAATTTAGGGAAATTTACTTTAAATCATCCATCCATATGGATCATAGACTATGGTTCTCCCGTGGATTTTCATAACCCTACTTACTATGAGCGAAAATGGAATATGCACTTAAAATGGACGTAACGTGTCTTATTTTGCATTTTGGTTGCCAATTTGCAAATTTAGTCTATTTCTAATGAGATGAAATTCATAATCCTCATATCTGGAGCCTTGCTTATACATTTTACTAATTACCCTACACTTGCACGTTAAATATTTTTGGATCTTGTCACATGTATATCAAGATTTATATAATAGATTACATAATGCTACAAGATAGTCTATCATTTTTCATTCTAAAACACAATTAATTTTTTTCCATTCAATTTTTTCCCTTCACGTCATATTATGTAATTCATTACTTACATTTTTTATGTTCAAATAACAAATTCAATATTTTTAGAGTAATACTACTTGTACATAATTATTTACAAATTTGTGAACAGATAAATGACATGGACATTATTTTAGTATTTAACTGATATCTTTCTCTATTTTAAACTGGTTTTTCCTCCACACCAATTTGTAAATAATTATGTACAATTGACATTATTTATAGTTTTATTCTTTTCCGGCTGTTCAAACACACCAATCTAGAACTAGTTTCCAATAAAGTAATTAATATTTTAAAATATCGAATTTGGATATAAAGATCTTATATAGAGGGTGTTTGGTAAAGATTAAAATCAGATTAAAATTGAAAAACTAACCGTTATTGTTGACTTTTATTAGACGAGTGTGACCCTATAACGATTATATTTTCAATTTTAATTGGATTTTAAGTCGTACCAAACATACACGTAATAAGAGACAAACTTAACCTCGGGCAATGGTAGCTGAGTGACATATCCAAGTATTCCCCTACATGTGAACATGAACAAAGCTGAGATCGTCGCCCTCGGTCGACCCTCCATTAGCCACGTCCATAGTATGTACGTCGTTTGCATTCCTACGAAAACCTACTCGGTCCACAAAGCTCGAACAAATTAAATAAATATAATTCCCCAAAAATGAACCATCTCGAAAAATAAATCATTTTTTATAAAATAAAAATGTACGTATGAAAAATGAAAACTTAAATGCTAGTGATCATGCCCATATCAAAATCTATCGTGCTTTGACTTTTAATAAATGCCATTAATTACTCACCGAAGAAGTAGAAGAAAATGAAGGCTTGCATGTCAAAATCAAAGTTTGATCCAAAAACAAGAAGTTAAATTTACATTGCATGTTACGTTGTCGTGGCCTAGTGGGTATACGTGAATTTTATCGGGTCGTGTCTAATGTTATTAGAGTATGTTCGTTAATGATTTTTCTAAGTTTATAAGCTGATCAAATATCATAATTATTTTTTCACAACAAATCATGTAAGATCAACAATTTTTATCGTTCACAACTTATAATCTACAAAACGTTTTACCAAACATAAACTGAGATGAGTATGTTTACACATATACCGTATTGAGTCCAGCAAGAATCGTGTTGAGAGTGGGTCGAGATTCGAGTAACCGGTGGAGGTTTGTGGTGGCGATAAACCCGAGATCAAACGGCGGCGCAGTGGGTGGGATCATGCGGAGAGTGTACTCCACCGCCATGAAAAACAGCAAGGAGGCGGCGAAGACGCAGGGTATGGGGTGGTGCCGCACCACACCCCATATATCATTGGCCCTCCATTTCAAGAAATGTGCATTACCAAGGCAAGAACAAAAGTTTCTAGCAGAGGAAGATGATGATTTCTTCATATCTGAAGAATCTTTGTGTTCTGTGAAGACGCTGTTAGGAGAATTGCCGTTAATGGACGGTGGTTTTGGCATTTTTGTAGGAGCAGAGCGGTGGCGGGTGGTGGGTCCGTTCATTGGT
Organism: Fraxinus xanthoxyloides; assembly: GCA_903798325.1. Classification (NCBI taxonomy): domain Eukaryota; kingdom Viridiplantae; phylum Streptophyta; class Magnoliopsida; order Lamiales; family Oleaceae; genus Fraxinus; species Fraxinus xanthoxyloides. The sequence continues at coordinate 14,587 of CAIGRL010020569.1, forward strand.
GATGGTGGTGGTGGTGGTGGAAAATATCATCATGGAGAATGGTGCATATATGGGGTGTGGAAAGGATTTGATAAGACGGAGTTTACGAGGAGATGGTGGTGGGGTACGTGGACTGAGTGTTGTGGACGGTGGATTGAAAATGTTGGTGGGTAAGGGGGGACTCCAAACTAGAATTAAGGTTTTCAACCCTTAAATTTTGATGGTTTGGATTGAACCTCCTTACTTTATGGGTAAATTTCATGTTTTTGAACTTTGAACTTTTAATTGGGTAATTAAACTTTAATTTCTCTCAATTTAGTCTCGTCCATTAAAATGGGATTTTGGAAAAAATGTGTTTTCAAATAGTGATTTTCTAAAAAATATTTGGTTGAAAATATATTTTTTAAGAATAAAGTCCATATAGGGGGGCCCACTGAAATTTAAGGAGTTTCAAATTTTACCACTCTATTATCGATAGTTCTCAATCTAATAAAAATAACTTAATTGAAAGTCATATAATCAATGACCCTATGTAATTGTTATGTGGTAGTTCAGAAAAATAAAATAAAATAATGTGTGTGTGTGTGTCATATTCTATCATCTACCGTTCAATAAATTGATAGAATGCGCTTTTCCATTTATACCGAAAATTGATGACAAGGAATTTGACAATCTCCCACGTGGGACGGGCTTCGCGTGATTAATTCCAAAAAAAAAAAGTGGCCCTCTGCCCATTGTGAGTGTCGGTCAACTTATATGTCAATCATTTTCGTACGAGTAACATGACTCTTGATAGAATTGCTTGTAATTTATACAATAAATGATTTTCTTCATAATTATGACTCTTGATAGAATTGCTTGTAATTTATACAATAAATGATTTTCTTCATAATCACTACATGACACTTCAGAAACAAAAAATGGTTCGAGGATCATGATAATGTCTCTAAATTTAAAAGTTAAAATATGTGTTTTTTTTTTTTGTTTTTGAATTTTGAATTTTAACACAATAAATTTACAAAATAAGCAAATATATGGAAGATCACTTTTAGTCCTTGTTTGAGTCTCATTATATAAAAATTCATTTTTTTCTCAAACTCATTTCTAACCATACATTCTCCCAATAGAATAATTTTAAATGTAAACCCAAATTTTTCCTACATTTTAACAAAATATTCTCCAAAAAATTACTATGACAAAAACTATTTTCTCAAAAAAGGAGCTCAAACATAGCCTTAGCAAATTTATACATCACTTTTCGTAAATTGCGGGGTTGAAAAATCAGATATTCTGTTAATTGTTTCATCTCGCGAATATGATTAGGTGACATTTAGAATCTACTACAAGACGTTCATTATTTTAAAGACTCTACTTGGAATTTACTCTTAGAGACTCTTATTTAATTTGGTCTTTACATTTGAATACTCAAACTCGCTCTCTATTTATATATCATGATTGAATTTAATTAAATTGCTACATTTGAAGTTTCGTTACTTCAATTATTTATATTATACTAAATATTATTAAAATTGATATTTTAAAAAAATATTAATTGTAAAATGAGGGAAAATATAATAAGTTGAGTGTTAAAAAAGCAAATAAAGAGCATAAAATAAAGAATTTATTGGAATGTATATGAAAGAGCACAAAATAAAGTATTTATTGAAATGTATAAAAAATAACAATCTTTAAATTTAGAATGCTCTTTATGATGACCTGTTACTATTTTTTTTACTCTTTACAAATAAAGAGTATCTTGAAAATGCTCCAAGTAGATTACTTTTTCTTTCAAGGTACAAAAGAAGAAATGAAAAATGAAAAATTGCACAATTGGTACTTAACTATTGAGAAATCACAATATTGTATCCACTCTTTTATTTTTAAGAATTTAACTCTTTTTTTTTTTGAAGCATCGAATTTTCGGCTTCAATGACATTCCATAATCCAGGAACATTCATAGAGATCTCCTTTAAATATTATCACTTAACTCCTTCAATATACAAAACTAATAATTTTCATGTCTTTTGGACAAACATTTTTGTACTGAAATGGTATGAACTTCACTCCGTAGTTTCTTCGTTTGCATATCCAAATACATAGATTAAGTGATATTCAACAATTTTTCAAGTATGGTGAGATCCTAAATTAGTCTAACATTTACAAAAACTTGAAACCATAAACTTGTGGATAAATAGTAGAGAATCAAATCAAACTGAGGGCCCGTGTATTCACAGTTTCCTTAAATCGAATTCACCGTCTCACCGGAGTGTAAGAGATTTTGATCGGTGTTTGATTATCAAGATACAATCGATTGTCGGTTCACGCTGCACTGCATTAACCACCTACGAATTAACTGTGATATACTCTATCTCTCAAAGAAATTAGAAAATGAAGAACTTTAAAAAACTGGAAAAAAAGAAGTTTGTTGCTAGAAGGAATAAACTTGTATTTCACTTGTGTTTTTCCAACCGAGAGCGAACTTATAGAGGAAGAGCTTGCTCATTAATACAATTGAATAAAGGAGTTACAACATTGAAGATAAAATTCTGATTCCATTGTAGATCTTGCGATGCATGTTTGTTTGGACGATTTCCAAGAAATAGCTGCACCACCAAGAGTGAAGACATATCCACTGGTAGATTTTGAATCGACATATCTGATATCCAATTTG
>CAIGRL010020595.1:0-11841 GCA_903798325.1 Fraxinus xanthoxyloides
TTTTTTGTTCAAATATTTTATTTTTGTTATTAATTTAGTAGTATTTAGTTATTGAAGAGAATGTAATGGCAGAGCTATCCGTTTACTTAATTTGTTCGTATATGTGTGCTAAATTGTATGTATAAGATGGTAACATTAATAATTATCAACTCTGTGAAGAATATGTCGGAATAGATGGAGAATAAAAAAACGTTAAATATGATAGAAATGTTCAAATACGAGATCGTTGTCTTCAAAAGATATTTGCCCAATCTAGAATTTAATTGGCCCTTAAATGGACTATTGGCAAATGGTTTGTAAAATTGATCAAATCTTGGAAAACAAAATATTTAAATAGTTGTATTTATCTTCCAAAACTTCAAAAACACTTTGAATGTTTGAATATGTAATGAATTGAATTTAAAAGCACTCTAACATGGTTTTTATTGTTGATTTGTTATGTTTGCAATTGAGATCTACCCACGAAATAGTGTCATACTAATATAAAAAAAGTTGAGTATTTTCATAAAAAGTCGCAAAAAAGCAAACCAGAAAAACCAATGTAATGACTAGTTTTTTGGACTATGCGTACGCATAGTATAATCCATGCGTAGAAGCACTTTTGCTTCTGTTTCTGTGGTTCAAGCCATGTGTACACATGGTTGAATAGCCTGTGTACGTATAGGCAAAACTCAAATTGCCCAATTTTGACTCCAAACCCAATTCATCTCATTTGGATCGAGTTTATCACATTTCATCCATTCCATTAGACCCAAATTTAATCTTGAAAAATAATTATAACAATTCCACACTTGTTAAAAATTGTGTAGATCACGTATTCAAAATAGCAACACATATATAAGTATTAGATATCTTTCGATTTGAATCTAACTATAGTGTAATTCTCACAAAGTATTATCGAAATTCTAGGTAGCATGATAGCTTTGAATCAGTTATTCTTTATGATAATATTGGTGAAAACACACACAAGTGTCATGCATTCAAAAGTTCCTCAAACTCGCTTAGCGATAATATGACATTGCGTTCATCCTTTTCAACAAACTTTTATGAGAGAAATTCTCACTAGTTTTAGTAACTTCGATATCCAAAATGGTATCCACTTATCCAAGATCATTCATCTTGAATGTGTAAGATAGAAACTTCTTCGTGCATTTTATTCAATTCATGTGATTACTCAAAATCAACATGTGGTCAATGTATAAGCAAATAAGTATAACACAATTATCACATAATTTGGAATACAAGCATTTATCTACTCTATTATGTTTGAAACCAAATGAAAAAACTCTAAGTCAAATTTATTATGCTATTTTTTAGGTGCTTGCTTTAAATCATATAATGATTTCACTAACTTGCATACTTTATATTCATTTTCAGGTAAAGCAGACCCTTAAAATTGTTCCATATAAACCTCATTATCGAGATCCCTATTTAAGAATGTCGTCTTGACATCCATTTGATGAACAAATAAGTCATGCGTAGAAGTTAATACGAATAATATCCTAATTGCCTTATTCTAGCTACCGGTGCATAAGTAAAAAATAATTTATTCATTTCTTTTGTCAAAAACCTTTAGCTACTAATCTAGTTTAAAGGTACTAAGGGAACCATCAACATTATATTTGCTCCTAAACACCCATTTATATCCAATAGGTTTTGATCCGGGAGGTAAATCAACAAGTTCCCATGTATTATTTGACATAATTGAATCCATTTTATCTTTAATTGCATCTTTCCAAAAGATACTATCACAAGAAGTCTTAACTTTTTTATAAGTTTTAAGATCAGTTTCCACTTGTAGAACAAAAGGAATTGTTCTTACAATATTTTTCTCATTTCCCTCTACTAAGTAAGAGAAAATAAGTTGAGAGTCAATTTCATCCGGTCCTAAGAACTTCTCAATTTGAGTTCTTTTACCTGTTTGAAGTTCACTAGATTCATTAACATCTTTAGAAGATATTTCATCTTGTATTCCACTAGAACTAGAAATCTCTTTCTAAGTTTCTTTTAATCCATTATCCGAAGATACCGAATTCTAAAAAAACTCCACATCATTTAATCCAATTATCACATTAGTCTCCAAATCCAATAATCTATATGATTTGCTATTAATAGCATATCCAACAAAGACACATTTAATGTGTCTTGGACCCAACTTGGTCATATTAGGGTTCATGTTCTTACAATATGCAAAACAAGCCATACTTTGAAATATCTAATATTTGGTTTTCTTCCTTTCCATAATTCATAAGGAAAAACTTTGTAAATTTAAAAGGAATCCTCTTTAATGTTTTACATGCACTCAACAATGTTTCACCTCATAAATTAAATGGCAACTTAGCATAAGTTAACATTCGTTTCATTATACTCTTACCTATGTAACCTAATCTACCATGCCATAAAGTAAATGAATCAATTAAATAAGCAAACTTAACTTTATTATTAATCAACTTGTCAACTGTATAAAGTTTGACCATTCCTTCACTAGAATGATCTTTTCCAACAAATTTTTCATTTAGGGAGAGTACAAGTTTACCAGAACTTGGGATCTCTAGTCAACAAGGTTTAGTTCTTCCTCATTTGAAGTGTCATTTATAGTTTCATAAGTTCAATTATTTGAACTTACATTTTCCTTGTTTTTACATGAAAAAATATTTTCGAAGAATGATGCAATTCTTGATTCAATTATAGTTTCTTCATATACATATTGAATTTCTAATTTACATACAAGAAAACGATATGCATTGTTATTGTTGGTGTGTCCAATAAATATACAATCAATAGTCTTATGATCGATTTTCACTTGTTTAGACTTAGGTACTTGATTAAGTGCATAATAAGTTAAAGTTTATGATGAGATGGGATCGCAAATGGAAAAAATGATTTCATGATAATTTCGGATTTGTCTCTTTTTGACGAATTGCTAGTCTAATTCGGTTGGAAACGGGCCAATGATCACAACTCATTGTCTTTGGCCATGATATATGTCGAATTTTGGGCAGATTCCATCGTTTAGGCCCTCTCAGATTCCTATTCCGTTTGTTGGAGGACGATCCCGAATCTTAGAAGTTTCGAGTTAAGTTGTTATCTCGAATTTTTCCATTAATGAAACAAATTTTTTTTTTATTATTTATTTTCCGAATTTTGTTAGGGTTTTACTATTAAAGACATTGTAAGCCCTTTAAGGCCACGGTTTTGAATTGAATAAAAACTTCTCGTGAGTTTTTTCATATTTGTGAGGTTGTTCATCTTTCCTATAATCTTCCGCTACGTCAGTACTTCAACTTTAGCCAAACACCACCACACTTTCAAGTGTTAGTAGAAAGGAGGATGACCTTTCCGTAGTTTATATGGAGTTTCTTCCATTTTCTTAAGAGGTATTTTGTTAAGAATGCTAATTGCTAAAAAAAATAGCTTCTCTCCACAAGTTCTGGGGTAGACTCAAACTTATTAACGTAGTTCAAACGATGCCCCGTATTCGCCACCTCTATCACTACAAATATTTTTTATTCGTTTACTAAGTTGATTATCAAATTTCGTCTTATAACATCTGAATATATCTAAGGTTTCGTCTTTACTTCACAGTCCGAAAGATATAACAATACTTTGTACAATCATCGATGAATTATAAAATACTTCTTACCACCTTTTGTTTGAACGAATTTCAAATCATATATATCGCTATATATTAACTCTAAAGATGTGGTGTTCTTTTGAACCGAGTGAATGTGTTTTGGCCAATTTTGCTTCAATACATACCGCATATTTATGATTAGGATCAATCTTAAGAGTCGAAATTAAACTTTGATTTATAAGTTTCCGTATAGATTTGTAATTAACGTGTCCTGATCGATTATGTCATAAATAAGACAACTCAAGCATATAAACAATTAAATTTTTTATTCATAATAATTTTTGGTATAGTTGTATGGATGTTCATTTTGAACATTCTTTCACTAAGACAATCCTTACCAACATACATATCATTTTTGGTAAATACGAACTTGTCGACACAAATACAAATTTAAAGTCGATCTTGCTAAGTAGAGACCCCAGAACTAGGTTCTTACGAATGTTTGGCACATGGAGGACGTCATTGAGGGCTAGTTCTTTCCCTGAAGTCATTTTCAATGTGAACTTTTCAAGTCCTTCAACCTTTGAACTTGCAGAGTTTCCCATGAACATTTGTTTTCCTTTCAATTCATGATAATTTGAGAACATGCTCAATATACACAAAATTGATTGGTAGCACCAGTGTCAACCTACCAATCCCTTGGATTACCAACCATGTTGCATTCAAAAACAATGGCAGATAGACTCGTCTCTTTTAACTACATTTGCTTGTCCAGTCTTCTTAGATTTTAACATTCGTCCGAACATTGTCTGGCTTTTCCATAATTGTAACAGCTGCCTTTAAACTTCTTAGTATTCTTATAGTTGTCTCTTCTTGATGCATTGTTGGAGATCTTACTCTTTTTGTTGAAACATTTGAACCAGTTTCAACAAAATTTCCTCTTAGTTGAACAATAGATTTTCTTTCGGTGTTTCTATGGCCTTCTTCAATTTTTAAACGGACAATCAATTCCTTCAAATTCATCTCCTTGTGTTTGTGTTTGAGATAGTTCTTGAAATCTCTCCACATAGGAAGGAGTTTCACAATGATAGCCGCAATTTGAAAAGATTATGTGACATTCACAATTTTAGAAACCCTAAACGTATAAGTACAAGCATTAATTGTCTTTTCTAAACATAAATGCGAAAAATAGATAAAATTAATTGACACCAATGAACTTCATTGTCACATAACTTGCGAAATAATAAAATTCCAAACAATTTTGTGAGGTAAAATTACATGGTCCAAAATGATTATTAATAACAATAATAATTATCAAAAGTTCAAGTTATTAATTTAGAATATAACTAGACTATTTACTCTGAAACATTACTGAGCCCATCTCGCCTCAAGTAGTTGCGTTGCATTACTAGTTCTCAACATCTGAAAAATGGGGATGAATAACGTAGAGTGAGCTAGCGCACAGTAAGCAAACCTCATGCATATGATGTATGCTTATGATATGCATATTATTTGCTTTAAAATAAAAAAAAAAAAAAATTCTCGACATATCTCCCATTTTCTTTAATTTCTTCAAAAACTTTGACACTGACATCGTGAGCTCACTTGATGTATCGTCTAATCAATCAGAATGTAGTGGGCCATGTTATTTGGAACCCGATCAAATCTATCAGCAGTATCACAAAGTGATTAACATTGACATTAATATTGAATATTTATCATTGAACATTGGTCGGGTGAATCAGTCCCTCATGCCCCCATTTTTCACTCACATTTTCATGACATAGACATGCAGCTTGTAATAAAAATAAAAACATTTGGGATACTTTTTTTTAAAACATTCCTTCTCACATTAGCATTTTTAAAGTCTTTATTTCTTGAAATTTCATGTATGCCTTGTGAATGAATTGATATGCATAAATGATCATTAAATGCATTTATGACATAAAATATAATGATCACATAATACCAATCTAGATAACACAATTACATTGAACGAAGTAATATGCGTATGAAGACAATTGAGGTTTACTTACTTGAAATCCATAGAAGTTAGATTTTAGAATGACAAGTGGGGATGTTCCTAGCAGCCCGAAATCAATGTACCAATTCCTAATTCATTACCATTTATTTAGAAATTTCAACAATATTCTTAGGCATCACTTCAGTCCAGATCAGACCATGTTCTACTAAGTTCAGTTTATTTATTATTATTTTTATTAAATTTCAAACTGGAAATAAAAAGGAAAGAGAAGAACATGCTTTACCAGGGTTTGATTCAATTTAGACTATGTAGTTTCATAAAATAAAAAAATAAAAAAATGGCTATAAACAATAATATACATGCAAATATAAATTATGATATGCAACAAAGTAATGCAAAAATATGAAGTCCGATGAATTGAAAACTAAAATAATTAGTCCTACGTCATATATCATTCAAGAAATCAAAAAAATTACTAAAAATCCAAAAGAAGAAGCTAGATTCTTAATCTCAATGGATAAATTAAATCTTAGCTAGTGCAATGAATTAGATACTATTACACAAGGATTAAAATTTAATCGTATACTCGTGTTTGCATTCAAAAGATGGTTATTCACTGATTCAACAAAATTTCAGTCAGCCCATTATCATGTATCATAATTTGACTACAGGTAAATGCAAAACACAATCAAAATTATGGATACCTCACTTCAGGATGCAAAAGTGAGTCGGCATCAGTTTCAAAGTGAATGTGTAACCTAGTTAGCAAAAGTATATATATATGGGCAATCTTTATTTTTAATCTAATGACATCCAATTAGGTATAATTAAAGCTAATTAATTAATAATACCCCTAATTTATATTATTAACTTATTTAAATCCTTAAATTAGTTCTACTAACTAAAGTAGGATTATGTTGTCCAACATTAAGGGCCTGTTTGGACCAGATTTTAATCTAAGTCAAAGTTAAATAATCAATATCAACCACATCTTTTATGGGTCTCACATCTTTTTAACCACACATTTCAAAAACTTCTATCACAATTCACTTAAAATATGATTTTAATCTACACCAAACACCTTTTAAATTTCTTTAATCTAATTACGCACTAATGTACTTCTTAAGAAGGGAAAATATTTCAACATGATGTCTATGTTGAATTCAAAAAGCAACGCTAGTCATAAGCACACAATAAAATAAATATATTATATATCATATAATTAAATTCAAGCTTAATAATTTTATAAACCAATAGTAACTAAATTAATAGGTACGTCGATCGTACATGGTGTCCAAGGTGCATCCCACTGTAATAACATAGTTAGTTATGAGGAAAATAATTATATGATCGAACAATAAATACAATATTAATGAATTTAATACGATTNATCACAATTCACTTAAAATATGATTTTAATCTACACCAAACACCTTTTAAATTTCTTTAATCTAATTACGCACTAATGTACTTCTTAAGAAGGGAAAATATTTCAACATGATGTCTATGTTGAATTCAAAAAGCAACGCTAGTCATAAGCACACAATAAAATAAATATATTATATATCATATAATTAAATTCAAGCTTAATAATTTTATAAACCAATAGTAACTAAATTAATAGGTACGTCGATCGTACATGGTGTCCAAGGTGCATCCCACTGTAATAACATAGTTAGTTATGAGGAAAATAATTATATGATCGAACAATAAATACAATATTAATGAATTTAATACGATTAGATATGAAATCACAAGAAACAAGAACGCGGAGTTACAGATTCACTCAATTCTATCTTTTTGCATGTATGTCATGAAGTCTTGTACTTAACTTATTTCCATTTTGTAGTCCAAAAACTTGTCGATGATGAACTTCTTTGTTCCAGCATCCTAGTATTGTACTTCTTCTCCAATGAATTTCATAGATACTTGGCCGAGTCCATCGAACTATACACTTCATAAAATGTATTGTCTAATCCATTTATGATGTAATTCTTGCAAAGAAAATTCAAGTGCTTCAATGCGTCAACGCAATAATCGACTTACGATTATTTTCTCCTCCTTGTATCGAATGAGCGGTTTCTTTTAAGAACTTTTCCAAATTCAAAGTAATAAGATAGAACATCTTTTGTTGTCAACTTTTAAGATCCTCATCTCCAAACTTTTTTGATTTTTCCCCATGTGGGATATGAGAGTTTGGTATAGGTATAACCGAAGGCGAAATCACGTGGTTCGTACCATTAGTTGTTTGACTCAAAATAGTCTCAATAGTATTCATTTATTTTACAAACAGAAGTTCAACATACAAAATGAAAGAAATGAATAGCGCAACAAGGCTTATTTTAAAAATGAAGAAAAGTGATTTGTTTTTCCAACAAACAACCAAAAAAAAAAAAATTTGTCTTAAAATTGTTAGTAATATGTTTATAGAGACATGGTTGTTTGTTTAATTGATAAAATAATGATTAAGTTTAATTCGCAGAAGCGTAATTAAACTTTATGTAATTAGCTATGAAAAGGAAGAAAGAAAATGAAAAGAAAGTGAAGAAATGAAGTCCGAGATAAGTAATTAACACTTTTTTCTTAAAACAAAATTGTCTCACAACGGTGCTAATAGATTAAGGCATTTGTCTCCCAATATACAACGGATATAATTTGAGGTAGAAACGCTTTAAACCACAAGCAACATCAAACTTGGACAATTTTCTTCTCTCTACAAGAAAATGATTTTTGGAGAGTTTTTACAAGAGCTTTTCATGTAATGCTCAATGCATATGATATGAGATAAATAATGAACGTTCCTATTGTTGTGAGTGAAGTGACACGCCCCAAAACTAAGTGTTATTCACAAAGGGAAGCATCACTTGCTATTGCTAGTCTGTTTCAGGCCTCTCGCTCAAACATCGATGACACCTATTCGGTAGAAACTTTTTCGTTCACCTATTGCTCGAGCTACAGCTTCGCCGCTAGCCTGCCGCTCGAGCAGCAGTACTATATGACTTTTTCCTCTTTATCTTCCAACTTTGGATCACAATTTCTCATTCATCCGTAATTGATTTTGAGATTTCAAATATTCTACGACGATCTACTCGACGAGTAGAATAAATTAGTTTATTTATATTTATAATTTGACTATCAAATCAAATTCGAAAATTTGATCAAAATTGACGCAACGTCACTTTTCAAGTTTTATTTTTAACCAAATTCCAACAAATTCTTCTTCTTTTGAACCTCCACCTAGCCCGTACTTCCTGCCTATGCCAACCCACACAGCCACACCTAGTCCCAGGTCCATTGTAAGCAACCTTCGTTGAGTAATTAAGGATGGAAAAACTTGTATATATATGGTGAACGACAAGGGGGCGTTTACAAACAGAAGTTTGAGGTTTTTATACATAATTCTTTAAGGCGTCATAAGTTTCCTAGAAAATTTAGGTGAAGATTTCTTTGACATACGTAGTTGTCTAGCCAATGTTGAGGGTTAAAGCTCGTTTTCAGTTTGGAATTTTTAAACTCTCCCGTTTAATCAATGGACCTCGTTAGTTTAATATGTGGGTAAGGTCTAACTGGTATCGCATTATAATAGTTAGAGTTATGGTTCTCTTAATAATTATTTTTTGCAAGTTCTCTAAGTTGTTGAGTTTTTTTTAATAAAAGAAATGACAATTATTTGAAATAGAATTACTTTCAAATTCTTAAATATTTGAAAATTAAACATCAATTCTTCAAAAAATTACACAATTTGATAATGGTTATCAATTCCAACATAAAGTAATTGTGACAGATAAAACATATCAAAACCAAGATGAAGAATAAAACATATCTTTTTTTAGAAGGTAAGAATAAAACATATCTTATGTGGGAAAAGTTAGAAATGTGAAACTTTAAATGAGAAGAGGGACCATATTTTACAATGTTTTTACTGTATCCTAGGCTAAGAGGATAAAGTGGGTAAGATGGATCATGGATCATATATGTTTTTGTAGTTTAGGCCGTCCAAGTCATTTATATGGGTCCACCTAGCCTAGTATACTAACTGCCAAAATAAATATTATTAAAAAAAAAAAAAAACTTAGTTTCCTAACATGAAGAGGAGAAGAAGAAACCCCAGGTGGCTAAACTTTTGATTTGTTATTAAAAGTGATAGCAACGGGATGGGTTCGGGGCGCTCCCCCACCCTATCCCACCCCACCCCGTCTCGCCCTTCGTCCCATCTTAGAAAGGCGGGGCGGGTTCGAGGCGTGGGCTTGCCCCGTTTATATTTTTTTATTCAAAATTTTCCAATAAACTATTTTTTCTTTAAATTTGCAGTTAATTATTATTTTTTAATTCTTCACAGGGCGGGTTCGGGACACTTCGGGGCGATGAACCCCCTTCTCGCCCCGCCCCACCAACCCATCGAGGCGGGTTTTTTTTGCCCCATTCGGGGGCTGGGCAGCACCGGGATGGGGCGAGGTGGGGCGTGACGGATTTTTTTGCCATCACTAGTTATTAGTACAATTCTTTGGAGATTTATAAACAACTTTTTTTCTCAAGAAATTAAAAATTCTAAGAGTGTAATTTTGGCCAAATAGAAGTAGAAAGAAAATGATAATATCTATTCAAAGAGGGTCATGCCCCTTTTTTTTTTGGCCGGGCATACTTAAAACTTGCGAGGCTTGACGTTATTTATAGACGTGGATCGATATTTTTGTATATTTCTAAAAAGAAAAAATTCAAAGAAAAAAAAATTTAAAATTAGATTTCGAACACGTTAGTGATTAATCCATTTTAGTATATTACATTATTAGGATTGCTTGTTATTCGCTTCCTATAGCTTAGGCTTAGCCAATAATTCATCCATAGTTGTTTGGATTCTAATGCTTACCTTTATTCAATTGATTGAAGACAGATAGAGTGGGCATAATCACTGCCAGTTGTTTTAAATGCAGAGTGGGATTCAAATGTCATTTTCCAATCATGAAATCAATAATAATGATCGAACATGCTCAAAGTCGGAGAAATGATGAACAGACTAATTTTACAATACCTATTTAGACTTTTTTTTTTCTTTTCAAACTATTCAATCATGTGTCGATACTTGTTTTCCCTATTTTTGAACCTATTTGTGTAGCATGATTGAACGTGGAATAACTCTTTTTCGACTTGATACTATTTAATTAATTTCGTTCCCCAAGTTGGCCAATTCCACCTAAAAACAGTTACTTAAGAAGTAACAGAAAGTTGGAAATAGTAATGTGCATTATTGAGAATAAAGTCTATTTCACTTAGGTTTAAAGTAAGACGTAATTAAAATTATAAGGCCCCATTAAGCATAAAGTATTTCGAGATGATGCTATGGATGATTTGCAGACAAGAAATATATTCTTTAGTTGGAAAAAAAAAATTATATAAACACTTGGATTGTGGGATCCATAAATTAAGAATCGCATTCAATCATACTACATGTACATTACTGTCTACATCACGACTTAAAAAATTTACACTTGACACCATCTCACACCTTTTACGAAAAATACTTTTCATCCAACCACTCATCTTCCGCTATATATGCATCTGTAAGCCACGGTGTAGTCATTTTCTAAACAAATGGCTTTACCCAATCTCATTTGACAAGTACTCAAATTACGACATTTTAAATAAATCTTATTATTCTGTAAATAATTGTAAGATATGCTAACTTTTTGGCATATCGTGTTTGAGATGTTAAAAGTGTCGGCAAAGTGAATTTGGTAGAAATGAAGATATTAGGATGAATATGTAGTAAATCTAATGAAATGAAATAAAATAAAATAAGAATATATGTTAAAAAGGAGAGGTGGCAATGATCAAGAATTATGGAAATAACAGTTAAAGTGATTCAGGCATGTTTTGCATAGATCTAAAGAGGTTTTGTTTATTAAAGTGGCATGATATTGTATAACTTATTAGGATATGTCAAAATAAATGTGGAATCCTTTTTTATTTTTTATTTTTTATTTTTTCTTTTTTGAAGGAAAATTAATATGGATCTTATAGTTAATAACGATCTAGTTGTCTTGAATGTCTCAATATATTTAGTAACCAGTGTGAAGCGGACCCCAATTTCAATTTAAGCAAAAATTATTTTTATAACAATAATATAAATAATATGTCCTGATTGTGAAGAATCTAGTTGTATTTAGCCTCTGTTTGGGATCCATTAAAAATGGATTTTGGGACAAATATAGTTCGAATTACTGATTTTTTTAGAGAATGTGTAGTTAAAAATTGAGGGAAAATATTAAATTTATGTGTAATATTA
>CAIGRL010020625.1:0-14666 GCA_903798325.1 Fraxinus xanthoxyloides
CCCGCTCCAAACCTTGTTTCAATTTTCTGGTGGTGAGCGCAGGCCTCGGTTTGGAAAAAATCTTCTCGCTACAATTTAATTTTCTTATTTTGTTATTTTTCTGCAGTTAACGAATTTCTTTTCCTTGTTGTTTTCCATAAATTGTTTATCAAATCTAAACAAAGACATGCAATTAGATTAAATTTGTATTTCAGCCTGGTAGTTCATCCACTTAAATATTAGAGCAAGTTTTGCCAAGAAAAGTTTAGGCATGGGGAAATTTAGGGAGATATCTACCTCATCTTCATATTGGGTTTATGAAAATCCTTGCCCATTGTCTCTCTCTGGGATTGATACTCTTATGTCTTCTCTCCAAAAGGCTGCGTGTACGTTCTTTGATTTGTAATCTCAGTAATTGTTGGTGGTTTATTATGAGATTGGAGTGATTGGAACACTGAGAGTGAATGATTCTTGAGGCATGTGTAGTGTATGTGCTCGAATCCAGGGTTTTAGGTATTGATATTTATTGGACACATTAAAAGTTGTGATCTATGATTCGGAAAATTCGATCAAAGCCATATCCACTCTAAGTGAAACTTCGCGGGATGTAGCTGAAGTTTTGGCTAACTTGAGCCATCGTGGAAGAAATCTTGGTATTTTTTTATTTATTTTTTGTTGCTTTACGTATTCTGAGTATGCGATTAATCTTTAGTATACCGGACCGGCACAATTGTTGAACCACCATACATTCTTCTTTCTCGTATTTTTTTCCTTTTTAAGATTTTATTTCGTTTCAAGTTAAATTATTAATTGCTTCCACTAATTTTGATGGAATTAGTAGAGACGAATTTCTAACATCGCCCCCACTCCCACTGGACAATATATACATCATCCATGAGTGGCTTACACTCCTACATATATAAATGGTGAAGAATGTCTTCATGTCTATCATATAAAAGTGCAAGAAAATTCAGAAACATCTTTATTTATCATGTTTATTTTCTTAAATTTTTAGTGGTTATGTCGAATTCGTGTTAATAGATATGTTGTTTTGAATACAAACTTTTGATAACGTTAAAAATTAAATCAAAATAAAATCAAACATAGGGAACAAAAAAATGAATAAAAGTGACATTTTAAACAGTTATTTGTTATTTGGTTTTTACCCTCCCCACCAACCCTTTTTCATTTATCCCCATCCACCCACCCTTCCCATTTATCACCAAAACCATTTTCCCTTTTCCCCTCCCAAACAACGCTGTCACCGTCGCCATCCCTCTCCCACCGTGACTTCGTTGTCCTCTACCTCCTTCTCTCCTTCCCCACCCGAAGATGTTATAATCAAAATCAATGGCCAGGATTCTTTCAAGGAACCAACTAAAATCAGAGAGAATACTAGAACTCCTACTATTGCCAGTAGAATGTGGAGGGACTCGAGTTGATTTCTCAAACAATGCCGCTATGAGAGATGCCGCTAACAATAAGGATTTTGATTTCGTGACTGAGTCTCCACTACAACAAAAGCAACTTTTAACTGCATTTGTTTACAGCGTGCATATAAGGCATGCCATAAAATTGTGATGTGCAAGAAGTTGATTATGTTTGGAAAGCTAAATTGTTGATCAAAGAAGCAATCTTTGATATGGATGGATTATTTTGTAACATTGTAATCGGGTATTTTTGGTATAATAATATATACTCTTAACGTTTTTACTGTTAATGATATTCTTAGTAATTATTTAGATTAACTCTGCATTTTGACATATTGTATTCAATCTCACTCAATATTTTTATTTATTGAAATTTAGGAAAATATGATTATGTCTGTGGTGATATATTAATTCTGTTCTTTGGTTATTTTCATTTTGCTGGTATTCAAGTAAATAAATCAATTACATAATGTATTCACGGCATATATTTTGGTCATGCTGTAGAATTTGAATTTGAATATTTTGGTCATCTCAAGCATGCCATATAGATTGATGAAGAAAACATTTACAATTTTAAACATTTTTAAAAGAATGAACTATTTAAGACGTGCATTAATGTAAAAAAAATCACGTCATAAAATTGTGAGAAAAGAATGAGGTTTTTATGGCATGCCATAAAAAAAATTTACACATTTTTTTCTTTTCCTTTTATTTCTTTTTTCCATTCGTTTTATTTTAGCCAAACCCTTCTCTTTTCCCCTTTTCCGGTCAATTCCATTTGCCCTTCCCTGTTCAATGAACCATAATTAATGTTTTCTTGCCACATCAACGGTGGTAAGTTTTTGGGACGGAAGATCAGGCCTATATCTATCAATATTATAATCTAAATGTGTTTTCTGTTCATGAAATGATCAAATTACCTGTATTTGGTTTCTGTAAGTCAGAAAAATCTATGGAATTTGGTTGGCGTGCATAGTTGAACTAGGTTGTACTCCATATTGGTATATGTCTTCGACACAACTTGATTGCAAAGGTAGCTATGATGCGTCCACTCATTCACGGCATGGGGATACCCAAGTGGGTTTTTATTCTTCCTCTCCCATATATTCCCAGAATATTTGATACCTAAATTCTAACATTTGCATAGTTAGACGAAGCTAAATACTTGTAAGGCATACAAGGAGTCAATCAATCCCGATTCTTACTGAATTCTACACTAAATAATGTACATATCTATTACTAATATTTTTTTCTTTACACTTATTTAAACGTGCTAGGTTTTTATCTATAATTGACAATTTTGTAAACGAAAAGGACTAAAGTTTAAATGTTGTAGAAAGTCAAGAAGTAATATGCAATTTGTCAAAAGTATGGCTTTTAGGTCTAGGGTTCGAGAATGGGAAAAGAAGGAAATAAACGGCGCTGATTTTCGCTAGACTATCGTCAGGTTTGGCTCGAGCTTCAAAAATAGAAACCTCGTCGCTAGATTGTCGTCTTGCTTTCGCTCAAGCGACAGCCTGTCGCATCGCCCTTGCTACAGCGACACTGTTGTCCGAAAAAATTTTAATTCGTTTTTAAATGCTTTTTGTTAGGCCCATTCATTCCATAATCTACCTATAAATATTTTAAAGCCACTGAACGTATTTCACATGGTTGATCATTGAGAGAAACATATGTTGTGAAATCTTGTTCATATATTTGACTTCAGCCTTCGTCCACTATTTCGCTTTTGGTGAAAAAAACATCAAATACATCATCCAAACACCAAACTACTGCTGCTTCCTCCATATAGGTTAGAGTTCCTGAAAATCAAGGGAAGGTGACTAAAGTTCCAGTCTATGAAGAACGTGGTGTTTTTCGTGGATCCACAGGAGATAAACGATTCCACAAAGTTAAGAATTACTTCAGGAGAGCAGAATTCAGGAGATCTTTGGAGATTGCAGCTTGGAATTGCTGCAACAGCATAGAATCCAAGAGAGTTGTAGGAATTACAGTCAGAAGATCAGATAGTACTTCTTGTCGTCTAGTATAATAGACTGTAAGTTAAGAAATCGTTTATAGTGGATTATTGATTGGCAAAGTGCCCGGAATTTTTACCAAGACCATCTAGAATAATAATTTGATTAGTGACTTGTTGCTATTTAAATCTTAAATTATTTTTACTCCACATAATTACTATTCACCTCTCTATAGGTATTGTTAGGGTCGAATTACATAATTCTCAATTGGTATTAGAGTCTAATTTCGATTCCTAGCCCTTTATTATTCTAGATGAGTCAGTCATTGTTTGTGCCTCCGTTTCTTAACTGAAGCAACTATGCTTATTGGAAATTTCAAATGAGAGCTTTCCTTAAAGGTTTGGATGAGCGTTCAAACTGGGTGGACTCCACCTTCAACTACTATTGTTGGTGTAGTCACACCAATTGATATTTCACTGTAGGCTAAAACAAACTTAGACGAGTGTAACTAGAATAGCAAAGTCTTACATGTCGTGTTCATGGTTGTATCTGCGAAAGAGTTTAGGAGAGTGTCGATGTGTGAGACTGCTAAAAAATTTTGGGATATTTTAGAAACTACACACGAGGGAACTAAAATTGTGAAAAATTCTAAACTGCAGATGTTAACCTCTAGGTTTGAAGAAATTAGGATGGCGGATGATTAATCATTTGATGATTTCTATGCTAGGCTTAATCATATAGTCAATTCGAGTTTCAACCTAGGTCAAAGGATCCCTGAGTCCAAGATCGCTATAAAAGTCCTTAGATCCCTTCCTCAAAAGTTTAGGCTTAAAGTCACCGCGATTGAAGAAAGTAAGGACCTAGATGCAGTAAAAGTTGAGAAACCCCTTAGGATCTCTACAAATCTATGAACTCATCTTTTCTCAACAGTAAGGACCTATATACAGTAAAAAGGTTAAATCCATTGCCATGAATACTATTAGATAAGAAGAGAGTGAGTCTATTGATGCTGAGACTTTTACGGACGATGAAATTGCTTATTTCGTTAAAAACTTTTAGAAGGTGATGAGGAATAGGAGAAAGTCTCAAGAGTGAAAAAATGAAGTCCCGAATAAATTCTCGAATGATAGACGTAAGAAAAACAACTCCAAGACTTCCGTTAAGAAAACTCAATTTATTAGATGCCATGAGTGTCAAGGTTACGGTCACTATAGGAATGAATGTCCTAATTTGAAAAAAGAGTTCGAATAAAGAACGACATAAGGCATTACAATGACCTTGAGTGATGATGAGTTAGATTCTAGTGCTTATAGTGATACATCTGGTGGTGAAGATAAACATAATTTCATGGCCTTCACTTCTATTACTACGATAAAGTCTGATAAGGAGATTGATAAGGTTGAAAGTGATGAACGGAGCGAAAAATTCGAGGAAAAGTCGGAGGATCAACATGATATTCAAGAATCTTATCGTGAATTATTACATGAGATTTTTAAAATAAAAATAAAAAGATCAATAAAGCTGTGTTGAAAAAGGTTAATGATCTAGAAAGGGAGAAAGAAAGACTCGTAGGTGACCTTCATGACTCTACCAAAAAATTGCGTGAGTTGAAACTTGTTAATGAGAACTTGGAAGCAAAAGTTATATCCTTAACAAATGATCTTGAAAAATCTAACACTTAACTCCAATCTTTCATGAGTGGTTTACAGAAGTTTGATAATCTATTGGGGATAAACAAGTCTGCTGGAAATAGGCATGGCCTGGAATACGTTCATAATGGTAATACTACTATTGGTACATCCAAGACCATGTTTGCCCGGACACTAACAAAGCTCGGAATATTGGTTATCCTGAACCAAAGGTCAGGCATGCTTTAAGATCTAGACCTACTAAACAACGTAGGGTCAATCATCCTACATATCAGTAACAACAACCTCCGAGCATGTATGAACCTAGGTTTATTCCCACTTGTCACCAATGTCAAAACTTGTGACTAGAAGTAAAAGTCAGGACTTCTCTATTACGGTTAACTTTCTCGTCAATCAAGTTAGCCCCTTAACTGAGATGATGACTCAGTTAACTAAAACCACTTCTACTTCTAAGAAGGTTTGGAGTTAAAAGAACGACCGGAAGGTCGTGAAAGTGATCATGCTCTTAAAAATAAGAGCATCCAATTTCGGCGTGATTCTGTTCTTAGATGCACGCATGTGTAGTTCATTAAATCCATTCATTCTTCCATGCATTCCACTTATTTGTACTTTACATTTACTTTGTTTTATGCTTTTATTTGTTTTGTCATTTTTTTTATTAAAAAAAAAGTTTTTCGGCTCTAGACACTTAATGGTGCGCTGAAACATAGCATTTGTGACCAAGCCTGCATTTATCTGTTCTACATTATCCTTTCCATTACTTGGTTCAGTTTAATGAGGAGTATTGAGTATATATTTCTTCATGCACCATCTGCACTACACACAATGTGAACTTGTTAGTGAATCTGGACCGCTTGTGTGAGATTTAGGATAGCTGCCATCTGTTGGTAAGGTGATCTTGAATGTGAATTGACCTACATTTAGATGGCATTAGCTCATGATAATTCTCTATGTATTATTTATTAAATAGAAAAATATAAATAAAAAAGGTTTTGGTTCATCTTATACTTTTGTTCTAAACCTATTTGACTCGAGTAATTAAGTCTAAGGGGTTTCTCATAATTTGGTGCCTATGGTAAACTGATTTGGGTTAACCGATCTAAAGCTCGTTACATGGATCAATTTAGTCGCTTAATGGACAAGAGTCTGTACATAAGATACAACATATGAGAAAAAAATTAAATAAAAAAAATTATATGCTCAAATTCAAGGGAAGAAAATAAGAATATTTATGTAATTTAGCTCGTTTTCAGGTCCTAAAGTTCTTTTGGATTTGACTTTCATTAGTAAGAAAAAGACTTACTTAACAGTGATGTTTGCATGTCCACTCTCACAAATTAAAGGTTTGGAGTCATATTCACGAGAAAATAGTGGCACTTTATACACGCGAGTCACTTATACACGTTGCTCCATTTTGAACTTTATTAAGTACGTGTGAAAGTTTTTATTGATAATGCTCTACTTGTGAATAATGCAATGGTTGAAGTTCATCGGGTTGTAAAGGGGTTATTTTGGAAGATAAAGATTGATTTTTGTTCTCCTCCACGAGTATATCGAAATCATGTATTTACTTGCCAAAATTGATGCTCGGGTGAATAAGAAATTGAAACTCAAAGTATACCAATTAGAAGGAGTTTTGTTGGTGGGAAACTAGAAATGTGTTTGTTCTACATAGAAAGTTGATGAAAACAAAACCAACTTTAAATATGGTTGCACTTTGGAAGTGTGTAATCATGTGTAGCATAAAGGCTCTCCCCAAATGCGCGCACGGGAAGTGCAAATCATGGATTGAAATAGGCTTCGGATCTTGAACTTTTGTGCGGACATGACGTACACACTAATATCGGACCGAAAAGAACAAAATTGGCCCCTTAGGAGTGTCCACGTTTTGCTACATTTTTGTTTTATTCAATTGACTTTTCATTTTCTGAAACTATTGAAATTCCTGTGGTAATCGCTATTAAATGAATGGGCAAGTTACAGTCTCAAAGGAAGGGACGGCAATGATTGGTGGAGATAAAAGAAACGGTGGTAAGGATAAAGGAGAATTGATGGGGTGAGGCAGATAAAAAAACGAACTTGACTACTGCCCACCTTGTGCATGAGATCAGGTGTGATGACATATAACATATAGCATTATAGTTTTTCTTTCCTTTTAAAATCTAGTGTAGGTTGCATATATGGAGACAAAAATTGTGTCAAATGGACGTCATTTAAATTGAACTTGATAGTGGTTAATGCTAGAAGAAAATCTATATAATGATGATTCTACCATCTTTCTGAAGTTTTACATTAGTTGTGTTTTACTTCGGTCTTAGTTGATTCATCCCTCCTTACCCCACATGGATTTAGGCACATACTTATAGGTTCACTTATGTAAACATGTGTATATATTTTGTTGCAAAATATCGTGTATGGAATGAAAAACAACGCCGGGAAATACCTTTTAAATTCTGCAGAAATTTCGATAGAGTAACGGTAGAAAATGTACTCCAATAAATCCTCTGTAACGTCCCAACCCGCATGGTCCGAAACGTCACTAAATTAACTATACTTTAGCGGTCAACTTAATAATGAACTATACTTTTAGCTGAAAGCTTAAATATTTAATTTAAAAATTTAAAACAAAATAATTCGATACCAAAAGAAAAGATTCAAAAATGCCCTTAGAATAATTTCCATGCATGCATCCACCATTTACGTCAAATTCTAGGCAAAACTTAAAAATGTAAACCTTGCTGTTTTTTTTTTTTATAATATCTAAGGTGACATTTGACAAAATAAATTCAGTTGCTTAGCTATCGAACCCAAAACTTCATGAAATTTTAATGTAAAGTACAAAACTCCAAATAGTATGACATATCCAAAAATCGACTTCCGTCGGCAACATATAGGGTATTAAATATTTTTCAAAACCCTACGGCGACTCAATTCGGAATGAAACTCAGAACAGTTCACACAAAATGTCATATAAAATTTTTCACACATTGAAATGACTTGATCCCAAGTCCATTCAAAGATTAACTCATCAAACTATCAAAAACTACTAGTTTTGTCGAAAAATTCCAAGTAACGACTGAGTTATGAATTTTTTTTATCAAGGGCAACTTACTTTAAAGTGATGTATAAAATTTTACCGACATCGGATTGACATGATTTCGAGTTCATTCAGTAGCTAACATGTAAGGCTATCCAACGCCACTGATTTTGTCTAAAAGTTTCAAATAACGAGTGAGTTGTGAATTTTTAAATTCAAGGGAGAAAGCTGAATTTTTAGAAGAGACAACAAAGCTCTAAATCGCTAATTCTTTTCTTTTGTAGTAGTGATATGTAAATTAATTTCCATGACATATATCAGCTTCCAAAAATAATTTATTAACAAAAAAGAAAAAAACTACTCTTAACATAATTTCACATATAACGCCATAGAAATTACGTGAATATTTTTTAGTCGAATTTAAAGTTATTCAGTCACCAACTCTATATAGCATGTTGCATCATCTTCTGCCATCATCCACACCCTAAGGAAAACAATTCAACCTTAGAAAGGAAATTAACCCATGAGTTTGAAACTCAATAGTTATCATCAGTGCATTTCGTTGTCAAATTAAAATTCTCAAACTATAGATTCATATTGTCGCACGTAGTAGGATTTCTGGCAAAATCCAATTTCTGTGGAGTTATGAATTAACATAACACATAGAGCCGGAGAATAATCATTCAAACTATAGTAGTGTTGTAACACGGTACCCGAAGGTGCCAATTCGTTCATACTTTAACGAAGAATCATAACTTGAAAACAAAATAACCACTTGCACCTCTACCTACCTCCGCTTAACGCTTTTGAAATGGATGAAATTGAACAATAAATGTTGTTTTCCCGATGGCACCCAAGCTTTAAGAATTGGCTCCTCTCTTGTGTTTTTCTATCTTTATTTTTGAAAGCTGTTTCTTTATTGTGCATAAATTGTTGCAAGAATTTGAATAACTTGAAGGGAATAAACTCCCAATGTCTAGGAGGAAAAACTTTGGCAACTTTAGAGGAGTTTCAAAGCATTTTTTAAAAAGAAAGGCTAGAGTTCAGGTTAAGAAATGCAAGGTAATTCCTAAATTCTAGTATAAAACGTGGGCAGCATAAATGGAGTTCAAAAGCATTAAAAAAAGGCTAGAGTTTAGGTTAAGAATTGCAAGGTCAAAATCCTAAATTCTAGTAGATAATATTGGCAGCTTTAATGGGGGGTTTACAACATTTTAAAATCATTTCAAGATTTTCCATTTCTTTGGGGGCCATTACATGTGTGTGTGTATATTTTTGTGCATAAATGACAAATTAAAATGCATTCATCAAGCAACATTTAAGAGAAATCAGAATGAATTTATTTTGCAAATTATAGGTTTCAAATCCATTAATAACGTTTTATTTTTATTGCTCAAAACGAACAAGAGTTTAAATTTGAAAGTATTTAATAAGTCTATTTTGCATATTTATCTGGGCTTTTAGACTTAATTATTTATTGAGAATTGGCGAAAATCTTACTAATTTAGTGTAAATTATATTAATTGCAAGTAAAAATCAAACTCAGATACAATTGGTGTAAAGACAAGCTAATTTGAGCTTAATTGAATTTGTTCACGCTATCAATTGAAAGAATTAAGAGAGCAATCGGAAGATATCACAAGTTTCGATTGAAAACCAAAGCTGAAAACCTAGTTGTACGGTTTACAAGATTTTTTTTTTTTTTATTATACTCCATCCATTCCACAAATATATACTCGCCTTCATTTTTCACATGTCCCAAAGTATAAGATACTTTCCTTGTTGAGAATATATATATTTTTTCAGTTTTCTTATATGTCCATATTTAATGTGTCATTTTATCAATAATATGAATTACTCACATTTAAATCAATGTTTAATAAAGAGATATATTAGGAAAAAAAAATTATTATTTCAATTATATTAATTGTGCCCCCGTCTGATGGCCATTGGCAAAAACAAAGTTCTAAATAGTAAATTTTGGAAATGTGCAATTAAAAAATATGAAAATCTTTTGAGTTTATATGCAAAATATCTTATTGTGTAAATATATGATCGAAAATGAGAGTGTAAAATAATGAGTTTCGAAATAATTGTTGTCAAACAGTGGCACATTTTCTTAATTTGTGTGAAAATAGAAACAAGGCAATCTTCGTTGACCGGAGGGATTGTATAAAAATTACCTAAAAAATCCGTGAAACAATAATTCCAAGGGCATAGGATGTAACTTTGACGTTTATATAAATTTTTTCAGAACAAATGTCCACGCCCTCGAGGTGGTTCAGCTTTA
This sequence comes from Fraxinus xanthoxyloides, assembly GCA_903798325.1. NCBI lineage: Eukaryota > Viridiplantae > Streptophyta > Magnoliopsida > Lamiales > Oleaceae > Fraxinus > Fraxinus xanthoxyloides. Next base: position 10,344 of record CAIGRL010020625.1, read on the forward strand.
TACTTTCCTCCAAGAAATAAGCATAAATTTCAAAGCCAAATTGCAGTCTAGAATACAAGTTTTGTATACTTTCTTGGTAGAAAATGAAATCAACACAGGCTAATGTATTCAGCAAAAATTAAACACATGGAGAGGCAAAAATGTTTTAATAATGCATCATAAATTATGATAAGACTTACAAGAAGCAAAATGCACATAAAGCAGCAAAAATGCACTTTTTCGCCTATAATTATTTTATGCAAATTTTAGTTCACGATACTCAAATAATAACAATGTACCTATAATCAACAAGCAGTGTCATACCGTACAAAGAGAACAGAAAGCAAAGAGATCATCTCCATCTTAGTTGCATAGTGTTGGCTCCCATATTTTCAATCATTCCACATATACGAGACCATTTCACCATGAGATTCTAATTTCACATCACAATCGCAGAATGGTTAAAATGCATCAACTTCCAGAAACACAATTTATGATTGAATACTGTCTTAATCGACCTGCTTGATTTGAATTATTTAACCACTATGGCCAGAAAACAATATGATGTTTTAATTAACACAATATTAAGCTCAAATAATCTAAACTAAATGGCGCCTAAATATTTGAGCATATCTTAAAATAAAGTATAAATACTTTTATCATTATATACCAGGATGCAGTAAGAATATTGGACCTCGTGCCTTCTATTAAGATATGCTGCGGGCTATTAGAAAAGTAACCACTGTCTTTCACAATAACAGAAGTTGAACATACGATGTAATATACGAATATATATTGATTTTCTAGTTTCCTACCGTATTACGACTTTTATTATATTAGATGGAGATCTCATTTTTGAGAACGTTAATCCAATAAATTAGGTGTGGAGATTTGAAACAAAAGATATACTGCTAGTGATACTATGGAAGAGTTCGTTCCAATACATGGATATTTTTTCCACTCCACTCAACAAATAAAAATATTCTAAACATTTTTATGTTGATCTACGTGATTTTAGGTCAACCTTGTTCTTGAGACACAGCACTTTCACAACATGTTCAAGCAGTCAGGTTAGCAACATGCTGAACCAGTCATTTGTGAAATGTAAACAAGTTCTATCCTGGAACACCAGCTTCGCTACATGTTAAAGCACTCGTGTGTGATATTAACAACTATTATGGAACACCAGCAAAGATATATCTATTGATAAGATGAAAGTATTGATGGACAATAAAACGGAGAGAAAATTTACATCCTGGTTAGGAACTCTGGACTCAACAGATATGAAACAGCAGTTGATTGTATAGCCCCAAATATGACAGGCTTTTAATACTCATTTCATTAAGATTACCAAAACATACAATGACATGAGTCGACCAAACTGAGGAATTAAAACATGTGAACGACTATATAAGTGGATAAATATTGATTTTCCTCGTTAACTGACCTTTTGATCCTGCAATTCATTGAGATAACAAGAGCTTTAAAAACTAAGGCTGGTGAGAAGAGGAATGCTCGTGGTGGCCATTGACAGGGAAAGTAACCACAGGTATATCGAGACTGTTCCCTTCTGTATCAGGGGAAACCTCTCTTACGTCAGCTATTGTTGCCTCTGTCGTCTGAATATCACTCCATTCACTCTCTGCAGGTACAGGTAATGCCTTTGTAACACTCAGACATGCTTTATCCACATTCTCTTCCGATGGATTCACATGCTTTGTCCTCGGTAAGTCACCACCAATGCCCAAGCTAGACTCAGTCTTCTCCTCGATGACTTGCCTGGTTTCAACCTGCTGCCTGTCAGCAGGAAAACAGCCATTATCATAAAACTTATATACACTAAAAAGAAAGCTAACAAATTCTGCATTTATCTCATCAGTGGTTCCAGAAAGCTAACAAATACTGCATTTATCTCATCATTGGTTCCATAGATCATTTTTGTTATTTTATTCAGGTCCCAAAAGAGGAACAAGATTGCTTACCAGATGAGTGAGAACAGTGCATAGAGAAATAGTTCAAACTAAATATTGGACTGTTTTAATTTAATAAGCTTATCTAAGTACTCAATTATTGTGTATTTGTTATTTGCTAAATAAAAAATAAAAAAGGGTTTTTGTCATTCGGTTTCAAACTTGTTCTTGATCAACATCAGAACTACAACCTTTTTTGGTTTGGGAACAATATTGGCATACATCTGAACAAAGCCAAGTTTGCTAATCTTCAAATAGGTTTTTTGTATCACAAAGATTTGCAAAATGAGGCAGGCAACCACCTAATTAACAAGATTCTACTTAGATAAATATTAAACCTTTTTAGTTGCTCTTGGAGCTTATTTATGTATGCAAGCAGTTCCTGCTTCTCCTTAGCAGCAGCAGCAGCTTCTCTTCCTGTTGCTTCCTTTATTCTAGTTTCGGCATCACCCTCTGTAACTCTGACCTTCTCTTCTGCTCGAACTACAGCTCCTTCTAATATTACAACACGTTCTCTAGCTTTTCCAAGCTCAGTACGCCACAAATGTGCTTCCTGAAGGGCGGAATCTCTCTGTTTTATCAGTTGATCTCTTTCTCTGTTTAGAGTCATAATATTTTCTTCCCATTCTCTCAACTACAAAGAAGATGACATAGACTATCAACCAAAAATAAAAACTAATAATCAAGCTTGCAACATACAACAAACTAGTACAAATGGTGAGAATAATATATACTTTCAATGCAGATGACTCGAGACGTTTCTCTGAGTCTCTTGTTAAGCGCTCAATCTCAACACATGCAATTCTCCTTTGCTCATCAATGGTATGAGCAGCAGATGCTGCAGCTTCAGCAGCTTCAGCGGTTTCAGATAGTTTCTCTGCTATCTCTTTTATAGTTGAATCCCGAGCACGAAGGTCCCTTGACAAATTTTGCAGCTCTTCATCCTTCACCCTTAGTGTTTCCTGCAGCATGATAGACCCGCAGTCAGTTCATATACCAAAGACGCCACAAAAGAACAGGGGCATGATAAACCTGCAGTCAGTTCACAGCAGGTGTATAGTTACAGAATCAGTTGGAGAATAATTGAGAGGCACAACAACATATAAATAGGGGGTTTTGTTTCAATGGGAGTATGCAGAATATGGTAGTTTTCTTGGGAGAGAGTTGGACCTCTTGAATGTCCAAATATCCTTTAATTTCTTTGTTGCCGTATTACATATATATAGCTTTAAAAATTGCTGTAATAGAAGAGTTTAAACCCTATCTTGCATTATAATTTCCATAAATAGTACAATTCCAGTTCGAGCTATCTTGTTCGTCTTCATCTTCAATTCTGCCCTTAATCTGGGAATTGCGTTTGTGACAAAAACCTATCACAGCATTGTAGTATTCCATTTAAGCCACAAAAGATGACATTGCATCAACTAAACCAAAGTAGTAATATCTAGACCAAGTTGTATATATGTTGAAATTGAGTTGGCAACCCTAAATGCCCATCATCAAAGATACTGGATGTTCTAATTCATATAAAATCTTACGGTTATAATATGCAAGCTATTTGGTAGGCCCCAGATGCCTAGTGTAGACTTTCATGATTTTTCGTGGTAGAGAGCTCATATGACTTCCATGCACTTTTTAGTTTCAGTAACAACGAATTGATACAACACTCAGGGATCACCAAAATGCTTGGTGTATACTTTCATGATTTTTCGTGGTAGAGAGCTCATATGACTTCAATGCAATTTTTTGTTCCAGCAACAACTAATTGATACACTTTTAAGGGTGAAAAACATCAGGGATCACCAAACTTATCCACTGGTTTTATTTGGGATGCTGAACTACAATTGATTACTTTCCTCAATTGACATCCCAACTTACCTTTATGAATCCAAGTGAAGCACAATTGTCTCATTCCTTCCATGTCAGATTTTGACCAACTTATCTGCTGACGCGGTAGTACTATTAATGCTAATGTGGACCACATCATAAAAACCATTGCACGATTAATATGATATGGCATTATATGCAGTGGAAATAAAAAATTATAAAAACAAAATAATAAAAAAGAAGAATAGAAATAGACCAAAAACACTGAAAACCTTGTATAACGAGAAAAAAGAAGCAAAAAAGTGTGATTTGCATCTCCCGAAGTAAATAATACATATGATATAATGACTTGACCACCGATGCTCGGGTTGTTAAGGTTCGAATTATAGAAACACAACAAAAACGGTGAGAGGGCAAGATGAACTTAGGCTCTCCCAAAGTGGACCACACATATGATATAATGACTTAGACGCAGAGGCTCAAATCATTACACTATAAAAAAAGGCAAATGTAGTTGCTACAAGGATGTGGGGGGGGGGGGGGGGGG
>CAIGRL010020675.1:0-11064 GCA_903798325.1 Fraxinus xanthoxyloides
AGAAATTTATAATTTTTTTTTTTTTGAAGAATTTTAGCTTCCCGTTTGGGGCCCATTTCATAAAACTCATTTTCATCAACATCATTTTCAACCACATATTTCATAGGATCCACAACTTTTCAATCATTAAAATCTACCAAAAATCTAATTTTTATCCAAACTAAACGGGCTTAATTACTATGATGTACAGTAGAATTTGAATTTGTTGAGAAGGGATGAGGAGAAGCAAATATACCTCTACTTTCCTCATCTCTGCTTCAAGCTTTGCTTTCTGTTGACTCTCCCATGCTTGAATTTTTATTTCATCTCGTCTAAACCTGACAATGCAACTCAATTTCAGTCAATAAGTTGCATCCATTGAAAAAAAAATGAGTTCAAAGGATGTTCATAATCAAACTTTGGTCTCAGTCTTTAGGAGAACCTGACGGCATGTTTGGACTTCTCAGCTTCTTCCCATGCAGCAGCACGTTTTGAATACTCCATTCGCCGAACATCATCTGCTCCAACAGTTTCGTTTCCAGTTATACTTCTCTCTTTCTCGTCCTTACTTGCCCAAGCAGCAATATTCATTTTACCAAGTTGGACACCTAGGGCTACAATCTCTCTTCTGGTCTTGAGCTTTTGGTCTAACTCGGAAGATTCTTTTTTCCTGTTTGCAGGAGAATATTCCGATGCCTTGCCAAAAGAATGCTCTGTTGGTGTGGGTGCTGGCTCTACTCTACGAGGAGTAGATGGTATAGATGAAATTGGGCTGCGGATTGGGGTTGAGGCACTAACTGGAGTAGCAGTTCTTGAAGGTTCTTGACTTGGAATAGGAGTCATTTCTGTTCCCATGTCTCTCATTGAAACTGCCCTTACAGAAGGAATGCCTGCATAATTCAGGAAAACTTTTTGTGGGAGTTTGGAATTTAAACAAGGGAAGTAGTTACTTGAAGTGTAATGATAGCTCTAATGACACGAGCAAAAGCTAGCGGTTAAAGTTCTGTGGCAAATTAAATCGAACACTTCTTGCGTGCCAATAAGAAAATGCCAAGACAACATAGGAGATATATTAGGTCCCATTTGGTAGAGATTTTGGAAAGTCAGAAGCTGCTTTTGAAACTAAGAAACTAGGTTTGGACCTATTTGGATAATTATCTGGAATGCTTTGTTGGGCTAGAAGAGTTTTTAGAGGAACTTGTCCCAGAGTGGCTTCTTCTTCAACCTCTAGTATAAGTAGAAGTAGAAGCAAAAGCAAAAGTGCTGCCAAACAAGCCCTTAGCATATATTTAGCTATGTGCTGCTACATAATATACTACACAAATTTAATATCTTACCAAATTGTCATCTTTGAAAAGTAAAACATTTCACACGATTTGTTCATTTCTTTTTAGGCTAAAAATTGAGTTCTAGTGTCTACATGTTGGAAACTCAATATGGCTGAACTTATGATCTAACGCAGGTATAAATAAGACATTTAATCACCTGTGGCATCTTTGATTGCGCTCTTTGCACAAGACAATCCTGTACTGTCCACCTCTGTCAAATCTTTGCTTTCAGGGCACAAATCAATTAACGAATTCATTCCATTAGCTGAATTTGAAGTGGGTTGAGCTCCACGGGACTCAAAACCAAAACTACCTGAACCTGTCTCTGATGCAGGTTGACTAAATTCTACCCTCTTAACTGATGACTTATATTCATAACTAGCAGACTCTGGATCAACTCGAACTGAATTCACAGCTATCACCCGGTTCGGTTGATTCTGAGGATTTATATTAGTCTTCTTTGAATGGTTAGATTGCATGTTTTGCTTATTCATAATCCACTTCTCCGCATCATTCCATTTGGAAGGCATAGGTCCCAAGAATGACCGTGCCACAGAATGGTGTTGCATTCTCTCCCCTTTGTGAAATTCAAAGCTCGATGTACTATCATAATCAAGATTTTCATCTTCATATGTTCTGACGGGGTGTACTGAACTCAAATTACTGCTATCAGTCTTCGGGACAAGCTGCATTTTGGCACGGCTAGGATTCCCATTTTCCCTCAGGGTATGCTCCTGCGGCTGGAAGGAACTGCAATCACCTTGGCCAGCATCTGACACCAAATTACCATACTTAACTGGTGGAAGTTCTAAACTGCAAGCTGCAATAATAGGAGGCAGAGGATCGAAGGAACACCGGATCAGCAATAAAGTTTATGCAACATATATTCAAAGTGTCAAAACAACTAACTATTCAGTCTGCTAATACAAGGTATGCCACCAGAACAAGTTAAAGGATCCATATCACTACGAGGATAACTAGAGCTGAGCAAATAAAGCAACTTCCTCTTAGAATTTATTCTAAAAAATGAACTATCACTTCCAGGTTAAAACAGTTTTGACATATCTGTTAGGTAGGATTCAACACCACCGGACAGGTTTATGAAAGAAAAAATAACTCAAAATCTTATTTCTTATCCCGTACAGTGCATTCCAGTGGACCAGTACTGTGTATCATGGGCATAAGCCACGGATTGAAGTGGTCCTTCAGTACTTGAAAACAAATAAACAAACAAAAAAACTCAAGATAAATCTTTGAACCAAAAATCAAAACGGGTCATATTTTCATACCCTCCTCATCAAAATCTCCACTTTGGGTTGCCAACAGGCTGTTCTTCACCAACTTGGAATCCTCAAGCCTGACAGGAGATGTTCTTGAAGAGCCACAGTTTGATTCCTCCTTTTTCTTCTGATGGTGAGGCCCCATTAGTTTCATCCTCAATTTACTTGGAGATATTATACCAGTCTACATTAAACAATTCGAAAAAATTAAGCACCTTTTGCCCAAATTACAGAATTCTAAATGCAGCCCACATAAAAATGTTTCAAAAGAATCGTTGAATAGAACCAATCCCGTGTGTCTTTGAACTCCCATTCGAAATTTTGAGAAATTTGGTATAATTCCAGGTCAGGAAAACGCATATAATGCATCAAAACAGGAGTATTACAATAATTTATTTTGGAAAACCCAAGCAGCGTAAAATAACACCTCTCAGAGAATGGAAGTACAGATGAATGTGTGTCTACTGGGTGCACGGGAAGAACCCATACCTGAACCTTGTGTATCCTCTCGTACTCCATAAGATCCTTCACCTTCACACACTCACACACACCAGCGTGCACTTTAAAAGGGACCTAGAGAGAGAGAGAGAGAGAGAGAGAGAAATTGTTTTGTCATGAAGAAGACACAGCTCTTTATTCAAGGAAGACACAGGCTTTGCTGATGTCTGAGAGAGAGTACTGAGTTGCGTATAAAGAATGTAATTTTACTAATTGTACATGGGGACGTCACACCCTCACAATAGAGGGTCTCCGGCAAATAAAAAAATGTGGGAGGTGGGCGATCTTTTACCGATTTGTTCGCCCTTCTACGCGACGATATTTACAATTTTTTTGTACTGGTTTCAACGTAGACAATTAATCGAATTATGCAATATGTGCACCCTCATTTATCACTTCGTTTATTAAAACACTATTATTGAATATTTTCAAACTTAAAATTTAGAAAGGAGCTTTTCAATTTGCTTCAATGTAATTATTGCTTCAAGTTGAAATGAGTCTCATCATTCAAAGTTAAAAAAGTCTTCTAACCACTGGACAAACAATCAATAAGTTCAATCAATTTATCTTTACATATTTGGCATGGTTGGATAGTCTATTTCATATAAAAATAAATAAATAAAATTTGTATTTAGTCTTTGTTCATTCAAAATTTAAAATTACTTTTGGAATATACCTGCTACACCTAACTATGTGAAATAGGTGCATAATGATGTTGTACTCAATTTCAAACATTTACGGTGCAACCTATTTGAAGAGAATCAATAAATTCTTTTTCGAGAGTGATTCATCGTTTTCGAAAAACTCTATGTTGTACAAGAGTCGATTAGGTAAGCGTCATGTGGTAAAACTAGTATTCAGTCAAAGCCTATTATTAGGGTGTTTGAATCACATTATTTTGGAAGAATGTATTCTGAAATAGTAGATTGATGGAGAATGTGTGATTGAAAAAAAAGGAATAGTTATTGATGTGATTATTTTATTGAATAATGTGTGGTTGAAAATGAGAATGAAATTTTAAGATGTACCAAATATTAGTTTAATTTCAATCATACATTTACAACTACTATCTATTTATTAGCCATACATTTTGTGGGAGTCAATATTATTTATTCTAAAATGTTTTTTATAATTTTATCCAAACGCCATTAAGGTCAATCAAACTGTTGTGCGATTTGAAAACAAGTTATTTAGCCTTAGTTTGGAGAGTAAAAATTTAAAATTAAAGTCAATAATTAATTTTAATCAAGCATTTCATGGGATTCTTGACTTTTCAAATATACATTTCATCTACTTTTATGAAAATATGCTAGAAATTTGTTTTTTTTATCTAAACCAAATAGGTGATAAGATTCATTTTAACTAAAATCTTTTGCAGTCGTCCCCTCCAAGTTAGAATTAAACTGAGAAAGCAAAATATAGAGAATAAATATTAAAAATGTAGTCTTTTTTATTGCAGAAGTTAATAGTTGCACTTAAGGACGTGTACGGTAGATATTAAAATCGGATTAAAATTAAAAAACTAACCGTTATTGTTGACTTTTATTAGACGAGTGAGACAAATAACGACTATATTTTTAATTTTAATTTTTACCGAACACGCCTAAAAATTTCACGCCACTCAATCCAGGCTAATTAGTGCGGGTTTCGTGCTAAAAGTGGGATATAGTAGACGAAAATTTGAAAACAAGGAGAGTTGATTTTTAATTTACTTTTGTTGACAATCATTCAAACTTTTTTTCAAAATTTATAACAAATTGGTTGTCTATTCGTAGTTGGTGGAGTGAATGGTCGTAAAAGGTTTTGAACTAAAATTCAAATCCGCAATGGAACAACTTTTGGAAACTTGTGTTGCCCACCTCTGAGATATATATGATGTTCTTCCAGAAATCTTTTCGTCAAAATTTTTAACTTTAAGGAGAAAAGCTGTACAAGCTTTGGCCGCCTTGCCCAAATTTCAACTAAATCTGTTTTATTTCAACTTAAATTGTTTCTAGCCAATTATTTATTTTGACAAAATTATAATGAATTATATTTGGAGTTTTTGATTCGTACAAAGAAATGGAGACATACAAACATTAAAAGAAAATGAAAATAATAATAATATAATTAGAATGATTTAGTATATAAAGAAACTAGAATAATCAATAAATATCTTTATTTTTTTTCAATGTTGTGAATAATATTTGTTAATCGAACGAGAGGGGTTGATTGGACAACAAAGAGAACAAGTTTGGAACTTCGATTGCAATAGTGGAAATTCAGCTTCTACATCCTCTTTTCTCTCTATTGGAAACATATGTTTTATTTTATAATTTGACCCTTTTTTTGATTTAGATAAAAATTAAAATTTTAATAGATTTTGATAAAGTTGATAAGTCGTGTGGTTGAAAAAGTTGTGAAACTCATGAAATATGTTGTTAAAATGAATGGTAGACTTATCCATGTCAACGAATCGAGCAAAAAAAAAAAAAGCTTGGGCTCGGCTCGAGCTTTTTTTAGCCCGAGCCGAGTAAAGTCCAACTAAAAAAAGAGGCTCGGCCCGAGCTTTAGCAAGCCGGGTTGACTCGATTTTTTTTTAATGTCAAATCTACATTTTTTATTTAAAGAATTTAAAATTTGTACGGTTTATATGTATTATAAATTAAATAAAAAAACTCTGGCTCGGCCCAAGCCTTAACCATGCCCAAGCTCGAGCTTTTTCGAGTCAAGCCTGAGTCGTCCGAACCTTTTTGCCATCCCTAGGTAAACTTTTAACTTAAATTTAATCGGCTAAAGGTGGAACCAAACAGGGACTCGATCATGAGCCAAATCTTATTTGTCAATTCCTTCCATTCCAGTTTCTATCCCTGCCACTACTCGGATCGAGCTCGAGCCGTCCGAACTTTTTTGCCATCCATAGGTAAACTTTTAACTTAAATTTAATCAGCTTTTGTGGAACCAAACAGGGACTCGATCATGAGCCAAATCTTATGTCAATTCCTTCCATTCCAGTTTCTATCCCTGCCACTAAAATTAACGCATACAAAATCGACATTGTTTGCATCTCATATACATGACTTAATTGTACTGTCGACAAATGGGGCAGGGAGTAGTTGTACGTCAAGGTACATCTGTCAATCTACAGATTTTCACTTTTAACTTTTCTCTGTCCTCTTTTCCATTAGTACCGAATCTATTCAACACACTGCCAACTTTTCGACAGCCCTCAAAGGAACGAACATTTCTCCATTTTATTTTTACAATTTCTTTAATATATTTTATTACTAAATTTAGCTTTGCAAAATACATAATTGAAGTACTTTAGTGAAAAATTGAGTCAAAGATACTCACAATCTACACATCCACCAATGCCAACCATTACTGAATGAATTAATCAATGAGCGAGTCAGGAAACTGAAGGATACTGAAATCCATAACCCGCCCCGCGTTACATACACAAGTTTGTACGTATTATTAGATTTAAAAAGGGAAAATTGCACTATCGGTTTTAAACATATAATTCAAGTAGCAAATTATTTTTCGACATGGTGTAGTTGCACAATGAATCTCGAGTAATGAAAACCACTAAACCATTATTAAGCTGTCACACTGTTTTCAATTTTGTCATATGTCCATCTTTATAAAGATTGATTTTGTTTTCTAACTTAGACTAGTAATGTATAGAAAAAATCAAATAGAAGAGTGTTTAATGCTTATGTGAGGGCTACTTAGGGATTATATGAAGATTTTAATATTGTTAATCACTAAAAATCTATCGTGCATCTATCATGAAGAGTTAGAATCAATATGTTCTTTTAAAAATTGAAAGCCAATTAGTCTGAGTATTTTAATTAGAACCAAACTTTTCGAACCGAAATTGAAGTTGAATAGGTGGTTTCAAGAAAAGAATTAGGAATTGGAATCAAGAACCAAGAATCATTTGAGTTCTAGACTGTTCTTGGTTCACCCTGATCCAATTACCTGATGAGATACGAAGAAAATGATGGGATGAAAAGAAAATTTGACAATATTGATTGTCATTCTATTTTAATAAGAATTTATGTAGTTTTAGCATTTATAGAATATAATACTTTTTTATTTTTGGTTTCTAGTTTGAGGTTCGCTCTCTAGGTATGTAATTTAGTATTTATGCTCTGTATGTAGTGAATGCTATTTGATGACATATTTGCATCGTATTAAAAAAAATGTTGAAATATATAATTAAAATGATTTAGTATATAAAGAAATTAGAATAATCAATAAATATCTTTATTTTTTCAATGTCATGAATAATATTTGCTAATCGAACGAGAGGGGGTTGATTGGACAACAAAGGGAACAAGTTTGGAACTTGCGATTGCAATAGTGGAAATTCATCTTCTATGCCTTCTTTTCTCTATTTTGGAAACATATGTTTTATAATTTGACCCTTGTTTTGGTTTAGATACAAATTAAAATTTTAGTAGATTTTGATAAAGTTGATAAGTCGTGTGGTTGAAAAAGTTGTGAAACTCGTGAAATATGTGGTTAAAATGAATGGTAGACTTACCCACGTCAACGAGCCGTGTTGGAAAAAAAGCTCGGGCTCAGCTCGAGTTTTTTTAGCCCGATCCCAGTAAAGTCTGGCCAAAAAAAGAGGTTCTGCCCGAGTCGGGCCAGGCCGACTCAATTTTTTTAAATATCAAATCTATATTTTGTTACTTAAAGAATTTAAAATTTGTACGATTTATACGTACTATAAATTAAATAAAAAAACTCAGACTTGACCCAAGAATTTTTGGGCCGAGTTTTTTTGGGCCTGAACCAGGCCCGAGCTCGAGCTCGAGCTTTTTCGAGCTGAGCTCGAGCCACCCGAGTTTTTTTGCTATCCCTAGGTAAACTTTTAACTTAAATTTAATCAGCTTTTGTGGAACCAAACAGGGACTCGATCATGAGCCAAATCTTATTTGTCAATTCCTTCCATTCCAGTTTCTATCCCTACCACTACTCGAGCCGATGACATCTATTTCTATTAGACACATTGAGAGGATGAATCAATTTATTTATTTTTTAAATGTAATGAGACCATTTACGTGAAATATTCGAAGCGTAATAAATGATTTCGAATATTACAATATTCGAATCGATCCACTTGACGTCCAAACCTAAAATCACGGTCTTACCCAAACAGTAGGTTGGAAACCGTGGTGAAGTTTTTGTGTTAAAAATACAAAGACAGTATTTGGAAAGTAATGCCCACATGAAACCAACCAGGTTATTAGGGATATAGGTCATTACCTGATATACAATTCAAAGTGGAGAAGTGCTAATTTTTTTTTTTTTAACAGTTGTCTCCCCGTATAAATTCCGTAAATAATTTTCCGTACACTTAGAATTTTCCATTACATTACTGTGCGTTTAAATATACAAGTTTAAAAGGCAATAATATTATTTTTTTCAATGCAACTTTTCAAAAATAATTTTTTTAAAATAATTATTAATGCATATTTAATGGATATGCATTTGAAATAAACATAAAGTAGTCACAAACTTTCAAGGATAATAACAAGAATATCTTAGAATTTATAAATAATAATAATCAACTACAAAAAGACATTAAATATTTAAAAATGGAAACAAAATCGGAGACACCCCTTTAAATTTAATATTTCCTAGGATTAGCCCAATACAAAAAGAAAGAAAGAAAAAATAAAAAATTGAACGTAGGTGAGGGACCCCAATCTAGGTCTAGGTTATTGTGTGGTTATTGTGTGACATTTTGGGCATGGGATGTAATCTTTTTAACATTGTTAACTTACTATAAAGCCATGCACATGTGATCACACAAATCAATGAGAGAATTATTAGTGTTAAGAATCCAACGATACAAAATGTACAACACTTTATTGAAAGATTCAAATTCATTACTATTAACATTCTCATCGTAAGGCTCGAATAATTATAGGGCACTAAACCCTAGTCGGTAAGGTCACCTGTCCTTAAAGAAAAATGATAATTGTAAATTATACAATAAAATAAAATAAAAACAATATTTAGCTCAAAGTCCCATGTCATACGGGAGTGCCCCCACAGCTTTTCCTCATTTCAATAGTTGAAAATAAATTATTTTTAAGATGGTCTCATACGTATTTTTCAATATTATTTAATCTGTCGTTTTATTTAAAAAGTTCGATCAATTTTATTAAAAAGTAATTATTCAAGTTTTTGTATGTTTTCATTTCTAAGCCTTGTGGTATTTCACAATTAGCAAACTAGGCAAGATGGTAACTCATTTGTATATTACTTTTAGAACAAGATCGCATATTAAGCAAATTAAGTTAATCGTTTTTCATTTTGGTAGCGCGGAGACATATATTCCGTACACGTGGTCATGTTAAAGTTTTTAGATTGATTGGTTCAATATGATATCAAAATAGACATATGTATAACTTTAATTGTCACTCGTTTAATGAAAATTGTGCACGTGTCAGATTTTAATGAGAAAAAATTAACGTCGGCTACACATTAAAATTTGTATGAAAAAATATACACGTCTCTCTAACTGTTTTAAGTTTCTATATCAATTGATCGTATATCGAATCTTGAAATTTTATAGGCATTTGAGTTCGAAAGAATGAGCACAAAGCATTCTTTCTATTAGTAGGGTATTAGTATCATAAGTGCATTGGGTTTTTGGACTGTGACATGGAACTGCATTCACATGTACTGTTATCCCTGTCACGGGCCCAATCATGATTTGACGTGTGTAACGGTTCTTATCTATTTCTTATTACGCCACTTTGACCACCGCCCCCCTTCAATCATGGATGGATAATACTTTTTGATTTTAAATTTTGGGTACCCAAAATTGAAATAAAATATCTTGAGTATTGTCCAGACGGAATAGAAAACATTAACAAAAATTATCGACCAAGGATAACATGTTATATTATTGGTGACGTTCATAGGTTTAAATACAAAGATAGTAAGATACATTATGAGGGTGTTTGATAGAAATTAAAATTAGATTTTTAGTATATTGTGATAGAAGCTTTTGAAATGTGTGGTTGAAAAATCATGAGACCCATGAAATACGTGGTCAATATTGATTGTTTGACTTTGACTTGATTTTAATTTGTACCAAATAGGCTATATGTTTAAGAATCAGTAAGTTATAAGCATCGACACAACTTTTCTACTTATTAATTTTTTTAATTTTTTTTTTTTGGTGGGTTCTTCAATTTTGTCACTTTTCCTCCAATTTTTATGAAAGATCAATTTCTAACAGACTAGAAACTTGAATAATGGTGACATTTTTGAAAATTGCAATTCAAAAATCTCAATCATTCTCAACGTGGGTCGTGCATTAAATTCCATTTTTTGAAGAGAGGGGGACCGGCCGACCAAAAAATGGTCGGCAGTCATACAAAGCATTTGAAAATGTGAATTTTCAATGATCTTGTTTAGACAATTAAGATATGTTCACATTCTTGTAATAGACTACTTGTATTTGATGTCTCCACCACTTTAACTTACCACAGCTTGCAGCCAAGTTATTGGAATTTATCGATGGACAAGAAACAAGTTTACAAGTTTCTAACACATAACATGCACGTGGGATTGCGTGACCAATGAAGGCCAAATGCCTGAACTTCGGACCACTGCCAACCCAAGTTAAAAAAATAAAATGGGACAACCTTATAAGACCGTTTTATTAACTACTAGTGAGGTGAACGTGCATTGCACGTTAATTAGATAATTGGATAATGTTAAAAATAATTGAATTGAACATCAAGAACAAAACCATTAACAAATGGACATGCGTGGTCATAGAGTATTGTTGTATATTATTGGACAAGTTTCACGAAACAAAATATCGAATTTACTAATTGAGTACAACAAATTCAATTATACATAGCAGGTTCAATAATATGTCAAATTGTAGTAAATTATAACAAGTAATAAAATTGTAAGTAGAGATGCAAAATATAAATTTGCATAAACGAGTGACAAAAAAA
>CAIGRL010020693.1:0-19519 GCA_903798325.1 Fraxinus xanthoxyloides
AATTTAAAAATCAAGTTGAAAAATCTGGGATCATATATGTATATCTCAGAGTTTTTGCATGTGGCTACTCAACAAAATTCGTCTGACATCATAAAATTCAATAAAAATTTCACTAACAAACTATTCCTGAAATAATAGTGTGGGCATGGTGCATATGAACTTCAGCAAAAAGGAAAGAGCCAGTAGTATAAATATATAACGGCAACCAAAAAATAGCTCTTTCCTATCCATTTTCGACGTTTTTTCTGTGTGTTGGGCAGGATCATAGGACGACGGATGAGAAAGGATAGATCATAATCAAACAAAAATTTAAGATTTGTGAAATGAAAGGAAACCAAGACCCATAAACAAGTCACTCGAAACCATTAGTTAATTGAAACAACAATGTCAAATCTTGCTAGCTCTTAACATAATATATGACATGACGATGCAATGGATTAACACCGACAGATTAAGGAATCAGTTGTATAGTTTATTGATGCAAGTTAAACTAATTAAATACAAGTTGTGAGCTCAATCCATACAAAATGTACTGATTGCAAAGACAATTATGATCTTGCAAAAGATTAGGACTACACCTTGGTGCTTTAAAGTGAATACTTGAAATTATAATCAGAACATCATTTGATATTTTTTATGTAAGCTTAATTACTACTGAGGAAGGAAAAAGGAAACGAATTCTGCATAATAAGCACATATGCAAAATATTATGATATTAACAAAATAGGACAGGCATATCAAATTAACTGCTAAATTAGTAGCATTCAACATCGTGCATCTAAAATTAGGAAGTCATTACGTGGATTGATAAACAAATTCAAAATAAAATGAATCAACCCCGTGCATCATAGAGCAGGAAGATTAACGTTTGGAAAAATGAAAAAGTGCCATAATATTAAAATATATTACATAAATGCAAAATTAGTAGGATCCAACACTGTGAAAAAACATGTGAAAAACAAAAAAGAGAGAACAAAGAAGTATGTTGTCATACTAAATAAAAATGTTGAATTAGAAGGATCCAACACCATGTGCCCAGAAATAGAAAGAGATGTATATTAATAGAAACATGTTAAAAACAAAATGAATTAAACTAGCACATGAAGATTATCAAGAGGAGAAAAAAAGAGCCACACTACGAAAGTAGGTCACATATATTAAGTCCCTGTTTGGTACCGATTAAAATCTAAATCAAAGTCAACAATTAATTTAACAACATATTTTATGTGGTGCCACAACTTTTCAACTACTCATTTCATCAACTTCTATCAAAATCTAATAGAAATCTAATTTTAATCTTGCACCAAACAAGAGTTACTCCATGCAACCAAAATACAAAGTATTTACATAGGTTTTGGTCTAAAGAGGAAAAGGATTATATGAAGAGAGGATCTGATTGAAAGTGAAGACAATTATTGAACTATTATATCTTTGGCCAACTGCAAAATCTAATAATAACCTTTCCTGGGAGACAACTTACTTCTTACCCTATGAAAATCCAGGGTTCAGAATAAGAAACATAAAACAAGCAAAATAAATGCACAAACAGTGCATGAATATAAATGTGAAAAGGAGAGACAAGTGAACAAAGAGACACCGAGCAAAGCGAAATATGAAAATGACAGGAGTCTAACCATGAAAAAAGAAAAAATCATATAGATAGAACCATTTATTTTTCAGGCGGTTAAAATTTACATGGTCAAAAGCACAGATAAACCTACAACAGCAGTAGAACTGTGGATACATCTATAAATATTCATCAAAGTGGAGAATACATTGCCGTTCAAAAACTGACCATTACAGTGCTATTACCTGCTGCTACAGCGTTCTGTTAGCAACAAAGTTTTGATAACATCTACTATGTGATACAACACAATTGTAAGTATGATGCATTGAGAATTTGTCATTCGATATCATACTTTGATAGGAACCAAGCTAAATTATTATACCACAAAATTACATAAAGTAGAAACACAATGCCATTCAATCCAGATTATTGGTTTGGAAAATTGAGATTTTTCTGTGCGACGAACTCGGATACCATTAAAAACCATAAAGATAAAGCTTGGAATATAAAGTTCTCCTTTGTCCATTTAATACCAGTATATAGACACATACCTAAGTCCAATGTCCATTCTTGAATCCAAGTAGAATTCTTTGAAGCCTTCTCCAGGTCAATCTATATGAAATACCAGCACTTTGTCCTGGGAGTTAGGAGTGAAAGCCTGATTACCAATTCTCTGACCTGGCTTGAAGGAAAGTAGAGAAACGTCAAATGCGACTTCAAGATACACAGTTTACTTAATTTTTCATGTAAATATAGAAAAACAGATAATAAGCATAGACACGGACACGACATGATAAGACACAACGGTACACAAACTCCCAAAAAGTAGGACGCAAACACGTCGTGGACACGTTAATTTGAATTCTTTAAAATTTAATAAAAATAACTTTTTCAAGTATTGGTTTTCATTGGTGAAGTTCATAAAATCGAATGAGTGGCTATTTGTCATGCCCTTGTTTGACATCCATTTTTTCTCTTTCTCATTCTCATTTTTTTTTTCATTTTCTTTATTTCAACCACAAGTTCTATCAATAAAATAATATTACACATAAATCCAAAAATTCTCCTCACCTTTTAACCACACACTTCCATCGATCCCTATTCCAAATCAAATTCTTCTCCAAAATGGGTGTCAAACACAATCTAAAATAATTGAGTTAAAACTTGTACAAAAAAAAGAAAATATCAGACAAGTCTTGGAGTTTCTAAGGAGTGTCAGTGTCCGATCCCATGTCGGACATGGACACTTTGACTTAGTAGGAGTGTCCGCGCTTCATAGTTCACATCAATTATTATACACGTACTTATAATTTTCCAAGTAAATTTAGGATTTGTTATAATAATATTTCTTTTTACTTTTCAATTTTGTTTCCAATCGTTTTTGCGTGTCCTCAAAATTGTATTTCTTGGTTTACTAGTTTAGGGTTATAATATTTATAAACATCAAGTTCCACAACATATACTCTTTTTCCCAATACCTAATTACACACCAGTCTTGTTGATACGATCCCTTTAAGATGATCTAGGTTAATAATCATTTCGACCAGAACTTACCCAAATTCCACAAAGGAAAATAAGAAGAGAAATGAGCCTAAGCAATCAAATTGCATTGGAAGCTAGAGGGGTCAATGTCTATAAATCTTCTTTTTTGATTGAACTTTACCCTCTCATCCCCAAATAAGACTCGAACCCAGGCCAAGGACCTAGTAAGTACTCTCTCTTACTACTTGAACTTGTCTTTGATATCTCAATAATCTTCTTCCTCCCATTACACAGTGAATAAAACTTTGATGCAATTCACATCAAAGTAAATGCACCAAATTTTAGGAACATAAAACTAAGGTGCTAGTAATGATAGCGAGGCATATAAAAAGAAAACAGAAACGATTTCACGTTAGGCTTACACACTCGTATAACTTAAATTGGAAGGCAGACAACAGCGAAATGCGTACCAATTATACATTAATTAAGGTCAATGCAAGCAGATATCATGTCACTTGGGTTTCTATAACAAAAGAAAGGCCAAATGGAAAATTAAATAAACAAATAATTATCAGGAAATCAAGAAGGCGAATCACTTGGCAAGATCACACGCTATCTAAACTCAAGTGATGATTTTAATACTTGGATACTAAACAATCAAGACACTAATGGAGTGTTTTAAGGTGGATTTAACAGAATCAGACAATTCCAAAACAAGAAGTTAGAATCTCATTCATAATGTCTAATCCTATCCGGTACATGCATACCAAAGTTAATGAAAATGAAGATAATTCTCTCCCACTATATAGAGAAGTTTTCTGATGTGAGATTCTCTGAATTGTTTTCTGAATGATCTTTCTTTCTCCCACTATATGGAGAAATTTACTGATGTTAGATTCTATTGTTTAACGAAATTATAATCTACAGTGTTATGGAACTTTCGGGGTGTATTTGATGGATATTGTTTTGGAAGAATGTATTTTGAAATAGTAGATTGATGAAAATGTGTGGTTGAAAAAGAAGGAAAAGTCATTGATGTGATGAAAAATATTATTTTATTGAAAAATGTGTGGTTGAAAATGAGTAGAAGAATGAGAATGAGAAATTTAATGTAGCTCAAACAGGGGCTCAATCATTTCTGATTGTTTAATATTCTTAATGACACTGCAATAGTCGAAGCTGGCAAAATATGTCCTCGAAATATCATACTGGCATAAAAGTTGTGCAATGAATGAATTTGGACCCATATTGATATACGAACCAAAGAAACTAGATAAAAACGAGTCAGGTAGGTGACATAAGTTTATTGAAAATGTGGCTAGTTTGTTGTTGTACATCATACATCTTAAATTGTTGACACACTTGGATCACTGAAAAATGATTTTTCTTATAAAAATGCATATATCCAATTAGATCACGATTATCTCCAAATAAAAATTTCAAGAAGAGAGAACAACATTTGCCCACCCAACCTGCTTATCTACTCAAGGTCATGGCGGAATTAGACATCAATTTAGTCATGAAAACAAAAAGAATAATGCTATTCCTCATTAGTAAATATCATGAATAGTCGCAGTGAACCCATTAATTTATTGATCAATGCATTGAAATGCATCAAAACTCTATTAGACAATGAATCACAGGATCTATTGTCACCTAAGCTGATGATGATGTCTACAAATGATGAATGACATTACTTTACAAAACAACCTTAAAAAATGTATATAATTGTTAATTCCATCGTCATCGTGGAACAAAAAACTTTCAAGATTATATACACTTACTAATTAATAAAATCTGAAAAACATAAGAGGTTATTGTCTTATCCGTATCCATATCAAATACTTAATTAGACTCAAAATTAATATTTACTTCCAATGTGCATTAATTGAATTCCTAAGGACGTTTCAAGTGAAAAGAAACAAAAACACTGGAAAATACTTATAATTTAGGGTTCATGTCACTCTGCCGCCATCAACCTTCATCAGAAAGTCGGACTTTCTGCCGTTTTCCGTGATGCTGTAGATTGATTCGACAGTGCCTTTTTCCATTCTTCACAACAAAATAACTACATTTTTCAAGCCACCACAAAGCTGCCTAATTTTAAATTTGTCAATATGATAATTATTTGAAAGAGCCATCAGATTAAATTCAAGAAATTCCAAATGGAGAACATAACACGAGTATTACCAACATGAAAATTTATTAATTTTCTTCCACTGCAGATCTACTTCAAGAATTCTTTAGACTACACGATCCATGAACAAATCAATAGAGTATTTAAATACCCAACTTTCCATTAAATTACACATAGACGTTAAGGACGAAACATTAAAGGCCAATATTCAAAAAAATACAAATAGACATCAAACTGAGTTCATAGAAGAGCACGAAACTCTTTCAGGAATGTGCACATATTTAAACGCAGAGAATCCAGAATTAGTATCTACTAAAGCAAACAATTTTTCAAACATTCCGAAGTATTAATATAGCTACTATATCAATTTGGCCCAAGATAGGATATATACACGAAATCTGATAACATCAACACAAATGTTAAAACTTGCGATAGCATGAAACCAAACCAGTATATAGAAACAGTACCTGAGTGGTCGAGTTTTTGTCTATTGGACCCAGAACCAAGTATTAACTGCTGTCAAAACATTAATCGCAATCAGGGCTTATATAATTTTAAGGGAAACGAAGGAATCGTTACCAGAAAGGAAATAAAATAAATCATCGGCAAATTCGAAACCTGTGAAGGAATTTCCTTTCTTGTTCGTATAGACATGACTTTATGAATATATGGCCAGAGAAGGAAACAAAAATCTTCCCATATTTGAGTTGCGTCCATAATATTGTAATTTTCAGTGAGACCACTTCCTCGCAAACAATAGAAAATTAAATATTACCAGATCAGATAAAATATGCATAGTTTAGGAGAAAAAAATTCACATAAAATATAAAATCACATATTACATTTACAAATAAAATTACAAGTTTTGCATAAAACGAACTGTCTGAGAAACATAAGGCTGATATCGCTGAAGGAACGGATCAAGAATTGGGTAAATTATTTGCCCAAAAGCAGAAAAACAAAGGAGTTAGGTTTTCATATTTTTATTTTATTCCCAAGATGGCCCTAGAAATCGACAATTTTTCCGTTAAATCAGAACAGTAACTAGGCGTACCTTCTCAAACCCACTTCGTCCTCTCCAGAAGCAACATAAAAAATCACGCTCCACAGATCCATCAATCATGGTTTATTTTTATTTGGATTAGGTAAAACCGAAAAAAAAAAAATTGCATATTGGATTAGGTAAAACCGAAAAAAAAATAAATTAAAAAAATTTGCATAAACAAAACCACATCGAGAATGACGAGAAGAGCAAAAGGAAGTGTGAATTTTTTTGTTAGTGTGTGTTTTATGTATTTGTGTGCTAAATATATTGGGATAAATAATGTTATAATACAGAAAGAGAGGGGCATGTGGGTGATTTCGTGTCATGTGGTGGTGGTGACACAGAAGCGGCAGCAGTGTATGGATAGGCTTGAAGTGCCGTGTCAAAATGAATAATATTTTCCGTCAGCTTTTGGAATTGCAGGCGGCCATCCATTTCCCTTTACTCTTTTCAGCTTTTTCCACAGGGCAGAGGTGGTGATAAATGCTATATATTAAACCAGAAAGGGAAAATCGAGAAGTGAACTGACAGCAAGAGTAGTGAGCACGCGCATCCACAAGGTATACTTTTTATACAATTGTCTGCGTGTGCTCACTCTCTTCTGTCAGTACTCTATCGAGCGTGTCCTCCTGGTAAATTGACACAAAACTCATAGATTTATTGACAGAAATGCTATATATGATTTTGACTAACATTAATAAACTTATGTTCAGATCTGAAAATCCAAAGAAGACCACTTTTGGAAAGAAAAACCCTTTGCTATAAAAGCATACAAAAATCATCAAAACAACTAGGGTTTTATATTCACTGTGTGTATAGATATTCATAATCATCCGTTTGTGTGTGTGTGCGCGCCAATAAAAACTAATCCACCCCCTCAAGAAAGCTTGCAGCATCTCTTTCTTCAATAGAATCTTTCATTTTCATTTTCATTATCTTTATGCATCAAACAAATCGAGAAACGCCATCGACAATCTCCGAACTGTTGATTCAAGAATACAGTTTTACAGAAGAAGAAATAAAGAATCAAGTGATGATAGTGGGGTT
The DNA here is from genome assembly GCA_903798325.1 of Fraxinus xanthoxyloides. Lineage (NCBI taxonomy): Eukaryota > Viridiplantae > Streptophyta > Magnoliopsida > Lamiales > Oleaceae > Fraxinus > Fraxinus xanthoxyloides. The sequence continues at coordinate 7,279 of CAIGRL010020693.1, forward strand.
GAGGTGGGGAGGGTACGGTATCATGGCATGTGAGAACTTTTACTTTCTCCTCCACTACTTAATTGTCGTTTGGTTGTTATTCATCCAATCTATCCACCCATCCCTTCATCTGCGTACACCAGAAGGACAAAATCACTTGCGGGTGGGGTTTGCAGAAGGCTTTAGAAAGAGAAATGGATTGATTGGTCGGGAGTATTTGGGGCTACAGGTAAATGTCGGATTGACTTGCTGGGTTCTTCTAATGTAAAAGATTGTTACATAGAAGAATTCTAAGCCGTTGGATTAAATGCTTGTGGGGCCCTTTAGTTCTTGACGAATGGATTTTATTGGAAGTTGTAGCACTGATGATGGGGCTGCGTCATTTCAAGGGGACAGATTCAAGAAAGAACTAGAGCTTTTTAGAAATACAATTCTCATTCGTTTTTTTATTTTTAACCTTATATTCTTTAATAAAATAATATTTTTCTATTTTTTAATCATATATCAATCTATTATTTTAATATACATTCTTCTAAAGTAATGTGGGTCAAGACGATTCTTCTTCTCTTTTTCTTCTGCTTCTCGAGACATTAGAGATTTAATGGTGGCATTGGTTGATTTGGAACATGCTTAGGCGTGCTTAAGATTTATTATTCTTTAAAAAGAAAGTACATTTAGTTAGTTAATAAAGTTGCAAAGGCATTTAAGGACAATTTTGCTCTCCCTTGGTGAGTTGTGTGGGCTGATCTTAAAATTTCGCAAGATTAAAGTATCAACAGATGCTTGATTCCTCTCTATCCACCTGTTGAATATCTTGCACACGTAGCATTGTTTCAAATTAGTGTTGAAAAATATATGAAGTATGCAAGAGAAACAAAATGAACAAAGTAATGACTAGTGAAAGTTTTAAATTAGCCAATTATTTAGATGCAGAATTACACAATTAAAAGTAATAAATCACTTTTTAATTGTTGTTAGATTATTATATCAAATAAGTCAATTTTTCATAAATTTGAATACCACAATTAATAATTAAAGCAGTAAAGAACACAAAATATGATTAGGGATAAACTCCAACTAGGTAAAAATTCCAAGCACTTTGCCGTCAGTAATCGCTATAAATCGAAGCAAATTTACGATACAGTCCAAACCCGTCTACTCGTAGAACTTCTACATCAATTCCCGCCATCTTCTTTGATCCTACTGGATGTATGTTCATTCAAATCAAATCATGATTCCTAATTTATACCTTAACACTCTTGGACTGCGTGCTCTTGACACTAGATCCCCGACTCCCATATTTCACATTAGTCTTCCTAATTTGTGCTTTTGCAACATCTCTCCGGTATCAGTTTATCTCGGTGGATTACGTGGTTTGGTGTTTGATCAAAAGATCTTATATGTTTTGATATATAGTTTAATATGAAAAATATAGCTAAATCAACAAAATATGTTTTGGAATAATTTATGGATTAAGTAATATGTGGTGGTTGAATCTTGAAATCAATGAATGTTCGGGTCATCAAATAATTGATCTCTATGGAATAAATCTGATTCAACACACTTTTAGATGTTCATAAGATATGATATATGTAGGAAAAAATGTTTGGGATGCAATGGATTAAAAATCCAAGTGTTTGAAGCAAAATAGATCTTAGAGCGTTGAACAGTTGTTGAGCAGTCATTAATATTTTTAACATAACGTTCTCTCCCGATATTCAATTGAGATGATTCAAAATGCGTTGGAAAGTTGATTCAAATGATTACAATTATTTTAGAAGTAGATTTGTCCAAATTCCAATGCTTTCTATGTGAAAAATGCATTGCAAGTTGTAACTGAGAATTTGGAACATAACTTGTGAGGCTGTTTGACATTCTTTATACTTTTAATTGCATTCCAATGATCATATGAAATCTTCTTGGACATCTTGGACTATTTGAAGACCTATACTACCAATCCCAACTCTTTTACAATAATTAAGACCCAGTAACTCCTATTTTGACTTTAATTACAACTTGATAAACTCCTGATATAATTCAATCGGGACATGACTTTGATTAAAGAAATTACCAATTATAATTTGGACTTAACAATATCACATTTGGCATTTTGTGACAAAATCATATCTATTTCAAAGTCAATAAGTCCAAAACACATTAACTAAGTTAAATAAAACACATAATAAAACTCGTGTAACACCAAAACATACAATATCATGTGAATTATAAATTTAAAAATAAATAATAGAATTTTATATCAATATCGACAAAACACAAAAATATATCAATAATAAAATTCCAACAAATATATCAAATGACTCACCATAAGTCATCTATCAATCAATAAAATTATCTCTCTAACTCATATTATCAACTCTATGAAATAAATACACATATCTTCCCCTTTTTGTCACGAATAACAAAGGAAAGACAAGTAATAATTATGTTAAACATAGATAGGAATGAGTAAAAAAAATATGCAAATGTATATTGATGCAAAAATTATGCAAAAAATATGATTGCAGAATAAAAATTTTCCAATTTCGAGACCATTGTTTTTTTTCCATAGATTTTCGACTTTATTATCATGAACAGTTATTTCCTTACTTATACATGCATAGTTTGTAAACAAATAAATTTTTTCCACATAACTTATTTTAAACTTAGATGAGTAAATTGTATAAGTCATTTATGTGTGAAAGCTGTCATTAAACTCATGTAAGTAAGTTTCAAAACCTTAAATCAATAAAAAATGACATGGAAAGAATTACTGGTGAATAAATATATTTTTCAAAGTATGAAACCAAACCTAATGACATTTATAAATTAAAGAGTTCATGTTTAATTATATAAATTTTTTTCTTTTTCCCCTTATCATTGAGCACATACATATGTATATTTTCCTTTTAGTTTTCAAATATTATGTCTAGATTCTTCTTTATTAAACTTTCTACATGACCTCTGTAACGAGTTGTATGTCGATGCCTCCAAAGTTGGGTGACTTATAGCGCACCGGTACTAAAATACCTTGCATGCTTAATCATTCAAGTCATATAGACTACGAAAAAATGTATAAAATTGTCTCACAACATTTCATGTAATTAAAAAATTTTGCTTTAAAATTCAATAGTAATCTTTCTTTTAAGGGGAATATATAAGAGTTTAGGTCAACTAGTTTAAATGTTATTCTATATTTAAAGTCAATTCACCACATAGATAACCAACATCCCAAATTTCAAACACATGGTCAAAACTCACTCACAAAAATCTAATGCGTGTAGTTCATAAGATATATGTAATAACATATACCAAGTACTCCAAACAAATTCTAAACAAATTAATGAAAATTTAATTTACCATATATGAACTTTACTAGTACTTGATCACAAAATAACATGTTCAAAAATATTAATTATCATAATTTTTTTTTCTTTTTCATTTTTCTACAATAAAGGAAAAATGCAAAAAAGAAACTCCTATAATACTATGAATGGATGTGCAGCATAAATATATAAATATCATGAACAATGCAGATACATGCACATAGTACCTACTCAATGAAGCACAAAATTGTTCTTACCATGAAGAGCAACATGAGAAACATTGCAAATATCAACATCACTTAGATTTGTGAGGTTAATCTTTTTGACCCAAATCTTCTTAGAAGAAGATGTAATCTGAGTTAATTGAGTCATCAATTTAGTCAAGTGACTCACCAGGTCAGTCAAAAAATTAACATGAGTAGTTAGATCTTGATTGTTGTATCTGACAAAGGACTTACGACAATTAGGTCTAATGTAACATAAAACACCAAAATTAAGACATGTGAGAATGAATTTAAGAACAATCATAGAGTATGTCTGGTAGAGATTAAAATTGAAAAACTAACAATTATTGTTGACTTTTATTAGACAAGTGAGACACAACAATGACTATTTTCAATTTTAATTGGATTAAAATCTATACCGAACAAGCTCATAGATTTTGAATTTTGAATTTTAGGTGGAGGAAACTTATAATGTACCGATTATCTTAGTCCTTCGACACCTACATTCTTGATCGTGCTTGTATTCAAGAGCTCGCGACACTTAGGTATTATATTTCCTACCTTACCACAATGGTGACTCATTGTAATGAACCTAGGAGAAACTCTAGGTCTCAAGTTTTGAACCTTAGGCTTTGAGGCAAGTACAAACTTATTTTTCGAAGAAGAAACAATATGGGAATTAGTTTCATTAAAGCACACACATTTTCTATCCCCAATTGTTCTATTCAAACTTATTATGTTATCAATTTTCTTAGATTCGTTAGAAAAAGATTGGAGTTGGGTAATTGATTCTTCCAAATCATTCATAAGATATTTAAACTTAACATATAAGGACTCTTTCTCGACTCTCAACTCATTCAAACTTTTAATAGATTCCTCAAGTTTGGCTAAAAGACTTTCCTTTTCTAATTCAAGATTATTCAATTTTTTAAGGCATATTGATTCACTTTTTTCAACTTAAGGCATTCCTCAAACAATGGTCATGAGCCTCCTGAATTTCCATATCATACTCAGATCTCGAATCGAAAATTGATTTACTCATCTAGACAAAATTTTAGGTCAATATCACTATTAAACTCTGATATCACTTGAAAGTTTTAAATTACCCGATTACTTAGACCCAACGTGCGGAATTACACAATTAAAAGCTACAAATCACTTTTTAATTATTTTCTAGATGATTAGATCAAACAAATCAATTTTTCGTAATTTTGAAAACCACAATCAATAATTAAAGCACTAAAGAACACGAAAGATGATCATGAAAAAATTCCAACTGGGTAAAAAGTTACTGCACTTTACTAGTTAGTAATCCACTATAAATTAAAGCAAACTTATAATAAGGTCTAGATCTGTCTACCACATAGAACTTCTGACCTTAATTCTTGCAATCTCCCTTGATCTTATTGGAGGTGCGCTCTTTCAAAACAAATCTCGATTCCTGATTTATACCTTAACTATAACTGCGAGCTTCTGACGCCAGATCCCAACTCCGGCACCTCATCTTAGTCTTCTCGAATTTGTGATTTTGCAACAACTCTTGATCACTGGTATCAATTTATCTTCGGTAGATTAAGTTGGTTGGTGTTTGATCAAATTTTTTTATATGTTTGGATATGTGGTTTAATATGAAACAATATGGCTAAATCATCAAAATACTTTTTTTGCAAGAATTTATAGATCAAATAATATGTTGTGGTTGAATCTTGAAATCAATAAATGTTTTAGATCATCAAATAATTGATCTCTATGGAACAAATCTGATTCAACATACTTTTAGATATTCATAGGGTCGGATATATATGGAAAAGGATTTGGGATGACAATGGATCGGAAAAACAAGTGTTTGAAGCAAAACAGATTTCTGAACGTCGACCCGCCGCTCGAGTTCCAAGCTAGTGACAGACAAGCAGTAGTTGAGCCGTCTTTAGTGTTTTTATCATAATTTTCTCTCTCGATATTCAATTGAGATGATTCAAAATGTGTTGAAAATATAACTCAAAGAGCTAAAATGATTCTAGAGATAGCTTTGTCCAAATTCTAATGGTTTCTATGTGAAGAATGCATTGACGTTGCGATTGACAATTTGGAACATAACTTGTGTAGTTTTTTTGACACTCTTTAGGTTTCTAATTGCATTATAATGATCATATGTGATCTTCTTGGATATCTTGGACTCCTTCAAGGCATATGCTATCAATTTCAGCTCTTTTGCAATAATTATGATTCAATAGCTCATATTTTGATTTCAATTACAACTTGATAAACTTCTAATACAGCTCAACCAGGACATGATTTAGACTAAGGAAATCGCCAATTATAATTTGGACTTAACAAGTAGGTGTTTGATTTCATACATATTCCTTCGTGTTGAATTCATTAACCATTGAAAAGATTAGGTCAAGGGTTCTTTGGACCTTAACATTCCCTAGATATTTGTGGTGCCTCGACTAGTGAGGATCTTAGCTTCTGGTATCTTCTGGACACTTGTCATACTCATTGATACATTTGTTATCAATCAACTAATTTTTGTTTGATTTAGGATAATCTGTTGCTAGAACTGGAGTATAGAGAACTTCACTAGCTTTCCTTGAGCTTTTAAAAGATATTCACAACACAAATAGATTCATCATTTTAACTTGAATATGAGAAGAACAATGCTAAGACTTGCATTGTTTCGCCTACCGGAAGGCTCATTTCAATGCGAACCACCTACGGTGAGCCTTTCTTCATTGGGTAGTTGGTTTACTCGCTTCGTCTTGTTAAAGTTTTTCTAGGGACATCCATGAAACTTCACCAGACCATTTAAGTTCTTCATGTTGATATGCACAGTTTGTGATAGTGGCTTTTAAGTCGAGGTAGTAACACTATAATCAGAGAAAATTGTGAATGGAAAGTGACTCTGCATGCTTGGTGGGTGTTCGAGGTTGCGAAACGGGTGTTTGAACTGGCTTAGATGGAATTTGTTGTCACTTAATAATCGAGAGGTTAATTGGGTGCAGCCTGTCTGGCATCTAAAGCTCCCAACATTGTTACCCCTAAATGGTGGTACATTGCTCCTCCATTTAATTTGTTGTTCTTTTATTTTAAATGAAATATGCAGTAGACCTGCTATATGTTATTTTGATTTATTCTTGGATTAAATTCTAGTGTACATGATACATTGGGATGGGTAGATGGTGAGGGTTCTATGGAGGTGGCAATCATAATTGGAATATCTCGATACATCTATTGATTCCTCAATACACTTATTAAAAAGGCTCTAAAAGTTCATGTAGTCCCTGCTTAGTATTGATAAAAATCAATATTTTAATCTGAATCTAAATCAATAATTAATTTTAACCACATATTTTATGAGATTCATAACTTTTCAACCACACATTTTATTAATGTTTATCAAAACATACTAAAAAAATGATTTTAATCCCATCAATAAGCCCTTGATAGGTAGGTGAGGATTAAAATCGAATTTTTAGTAGATTTTAATAAAAATAGATTAAATGTACGGTTGAAAATTGGTGAACCTTATAAAATGTGTGGTTAAAATTCTACCAAAATTGGGTCAAGATTCTATAGTATACTTTATTTTTTCTGGTAGTGGAATGAGTGTTGTCTTATTTAGTAGTATGAATGAATAATATAGGCGTTGGTATGTGTTGCTTTGTTTTTCAAGAGGGTAATATCGTGACCCGTAGGACATAATACATCTTCTTTCGCTTCTAATAAAGTAGTTTCTTGTAAATAGGTAGATTGTATTCCGACCTACCATTAGGAGTAACATTGATCAATGAAGATTTTACATTTTACATTTAAAAAAAATAGATGGCCTTATAGGAGGTTTTAATGTATATTTCACTTCAGGGGTTTAATCACTAGTTTAACAATTTATCAATACGACGAGTTTTGTATATCGTGTTGAAAAAGATGGCATCATCAACATGTAAAATGCTGTGTGTACAAAATTGGGTCACAAAATGAGTGTGACAAAATTTAGGTCATTGATTTCAAAAACAATTTTTGATTTTGCTGCTGACTACTTCCCCGTTGAAGAACCTGTTGAGGAGATTCCGTGTTCATTGTTCTGCAGATCTCTCTCTCCCTCTTTGTACGTGCTGTAAGCAGTTGGCTGCCATTGGATTTTTAAGTAACATTAAGTATCATCATTACTGTGTTTTGATTAGTTAAATTTATTTATTTACATTTGGGTTTCTTCTTATTAATTGTATGCCCACAACATGTTTGCTAAAATGCCTTATTAGGCATTCAAATCTTTAACTATAGCGTTTAGTTAAAGCTTTTGATTTAAATCCCAACTCCAAGGCCCCGGTGCATTGCTTTCGAACAACATCGGTATTCCGTTGGATAGTTTTTCTTTGATTAATTGCTGTTATTATTATATCTCATTATCTGAAATTTGGAAATATATTTATGATTTGTGATGGATCATCAATGTGATTTGTAAGATTTTATTTGGCAACTTTATAAAAAATTGAAAGTAGAAGCAGCAATATTTGATGGGTTTTCTCGCATTTGTTGTCATTTGAATAAAAATCTTGGGTTTTGAAAGCTTTTAATATCATAAATCGTATTGAATGTTTGAATTCTTACTTTTTCATTGTTTTATTGAGTGTTTCGGGATAAATACGGAGCTTATTATTTATATAGAATAATTTGGAAAGTAATTTTGTGAGTTTTTTGAACACATGAGAAGTCGGAGAGCTTGGAATATTTACAATTTTTATTTTTTAATTATAGCATGTGAAGAGATAAATATCTTTCACGTTCTGAGGAGTTTTTAAACCATTTTTTTATGATTTTTTCGAATGTGTGATAAAAATTTAATGAGTTTAGCAAATGATAATATTATATTATTTATGATATTTGTTGGACAGTGGATTCTCGAACTTTTGCATTTTGCTCCTGGAATCCCAATTGTCGTAGTTGACACCAAAAAAAAGTATGTTTCTGCACAAGAGGCTCCAGGCATTCTTTTCTGTTGAAGTTGTCATAGTTGTTTTTTCTTTTGGTTATTTTGTGGGGGAAAATGAGTTTGCTAAAAATCGACTCATATTTATCTTATGAATTTGGCATTTTGTGAATTTGATTATGTCCCGCCAACTCAAAATGTCCGAATCCGTCACTGCTTAGACTTTCAATTTCAAGACCCTTACCTTTTATGTTTTTTAAAAGGGTAATTATATCGCCACAACAAAATTTGTTTGAACCACCACATTTTTTATTTACTAAAATAATTTGAACTAAAATGATATAAATATCCACCAACACTCATGTGTTATTCTTGTGTCTTTCATTTGAATACAAACCCTAACCTCTACAGTAAAACTTGAAAGTGAAATTAACTCACTTGCTTTTTTGGCTACTCGTGATTAAATGCATCTTTTATTTTTTGGGAATTTGGATTTCTCATAGCACCGGTCGAAATTTGATCTTCAAATTTTGGTGATGAGCTTGGTGTCACATGGCACATCATATTTGATCTTCCATTTTTGTTGATAATCCATGGGTTTTTTTTTTTTTTTTTCCCCCCCTCATCATCTCCATTTAAGTTTGCGAGCAATTGCTCAATTTTGTCTAATTTGTTAGTTTCATGTGACCAATTTACGGGTTTTCTCAGGTATATAAGTAAGACCTGATGCACACATAGTTACCGTTAACAATTATTTTTGTAATAATTGCTTTTTTTGCCCATGTATTATAAGGTGACAAATAATGGAGTATCAAAAAAAAAAAAATAATGGAGAAAATACTGAAGGAGGCTAATGAATTTTTGTGTCACTTCTATTGATGTTTTGTCATACCTCAAAAGGAGAGAATTTTTTTTTACACTTCTATGGATATTCAACCCTCACTTTCCTCCGGTGAAAGAAATTAAAGAACAATTCATGGAAATTTCATTAATATCCTTAAAAATACTTTTAAAAGATATATATCGTGAAGTTAAATGATCAAGATATATATCAATAGAAAAAAACAAGATGTAATATTGAGATTATGAGTACACCACAATGAGATTCTTTTTTTTCTAAGTTTTAGTTTTTATTAAATTGGGAGTATAATTGTAAATTTATTGTGGTGTATGTATTAAAAGTATATTTTAGTTATACTGTTAATATAATGTGGTGTAGTAATTAAATTTTATGGTGGTAATATAATAACCCAATTAAAAATCTAAAAATTGTGACCAATTTTGTCCTATTTGACCTAGAGCGCCCCTGGTTTGATTCGGGATTTAATCCCTGGCCAAGTAACAAACTTCAAATACCCAATAATGATCTTTATTTCGACCTTTCATTTTATTTTTATGTAAAAAATATTTATCATTTCTATTTATCTTTTATTTAACATATTTTTTATATGTCGATCACCATTCAAATATAATTTGAATAATTTAAGATTTTGAGTTTTGAAATCTGTAACTTATTAAATATAATCATTATAAAGTAATAATAGAGACTATGTCTTGATACTCCAAATTTGGAGAGCTAAATCGACTCTTAGTTTTAAAAAGTTAGAATATAAATTCTCTTGAAATTTATTTTTAAACATTAACTCTTTAAAATAGAAAATATCTTAAGTTTGGAGAGGCTACCAAATTATAAAGAAATAAACTCACAAAATTTTATTAATGTAAGATAATAAAAAATGATGAATTAACCATTTATATATAACTGTCTACATGAAAACTTAGTTTAAACAAACTAAAATTGCAAAGAATTCGAAATAAATTTAAATGACAAAATTAGCAATAAAACTTTAAAAGCAATTTCGACTCCTAAATGAATTCGAATGGATAAAATCCTTCATATGTCATAATTTAGCTCCTAAAAAAGTGCTACAATATCTTAAATAATCATTTTAAGCAATGGTAATATTGAGCACATTATTCTATGCAAAAAACAGTCATTCCCTTAGTGCCATGGCTTTAGCTTCCTCAATGGAAGTCTCCTACCACCTGTTTTGAGCAAAAACAACAAATCCTAGTGAGTCCCCAATAACTGCACCTATATTACAGTTTTAACTCCTCACTCAAGCGCACACCATACCTAAGACTACGTTGAAGGTGTTGATGCAACAACAATGAAGAGAGCATGCACGATAGTTTCAACTTTGCCACATCTTTCACAAGTATTTCTACACCCAACAATTCGTTGTGTCAAATTATCCAAAGATAGCAAAGCATATGGAACATACTCTGCAAGAAGATCTCAATGTTTTGGGGAATATGGAACCAAGAAGCAATTGATATACATTGAAATGAAGCCATGAAACCAAGATTGTAATGCATACATCTCACATCGAATTTTGAATGTTAGGATTGAAGTTTAGTTCCAAATCTGATAGTTAAAATCATTGATCTTTGCGAATAGGGATTTTAAAGCATTTGATTTAATTCGATAAACTAGATTAGGGGATTTTTTGAAGGTGAAATCACACATGACAACTTCAGGCCAGAAAGAACATGTTAAGAGGAAGGAGGGATGAAGTCTCCTCACTTGCGAGGTGTAGAGATTGGGCTGCTGGAATTTGTAAGCCCATGTATTTTGGCCTAATGTCCACCGATTTGAGTTGACAAAGTGGCCCAAATTCATGATCCAATAAGCTGAAGAATCTAGAGCTCATTTAAGTGTATTTGGCAAACACGCTTCTTATACCAAAAGTCATTTTTATGGATTGCTGGAACGTGGTAGATTCTGCACCGTAAGATGGTGGTTTGGACTTATCTCTTATAAATATGCTCATTATGATAGTTAGGATTTCATATGAACCCTAGCAGCTTTTTCTCGTTCGACTGTCTTTTTCGTCTTTCTATATGGTTTATCTTCTAGATGATCTCCTAGTAAATTCTTAGTGAAATCATGAGTTCTATGAGGGAATAAAAAATAGTATATCTTTTGTGTGAGTTGTTACTGTTATTGTTGAGAACTTCGATGTTCTTCTTGTAATTGAAGTTTTGCCCATTTTGTGGTTGTGTCGGTGGATTCGAGCTTAATCATAGCGTGTGCTTAACTGGGGATTAGATGTTTGTCACGCGTTTTATGCAACGTGATTTATTTTGCAAGTGTACGGTGTCAAATTTTGTAATATAGTATTGGAGTAAGAATGTCGAACACACAGGGATTGATATTTGATTTTATACTAAGTACTATAATTATATAGCCTCTATTTTATCTAGATGAATGAATTTCGTAATCAATATTGTTAACTAATCTAACGAAAATTTTAGTAACAAATTCAAAGAATGCAATGTAAACAAATGACTCAATATAAGAAAGGCATAGGGAATGATTTCATCTAACTTTCAGTCGTGATTCAATTATGTCTAACTATTCTGGTCAATTTTCTCATGTTAAAAGTAAGAATCCTAATGTATTTATCTCCCCTCTCTCGAGTGCCGGCTAGAAATTAATCTTAGAATTCAATTCCAATATCTCTATTTCGAATTAAAATCAAATATTTTATCAAGTTCATGATTCTTTTTCTGAGTAAACTTCATAGATCATATTCGAATCTACATTGTGTACTATGATCCCACCTAAATTTTCCTCTCTCGAGTGCCGAAATTGACTAGTATTTATTCATTCAATTAGTGACCAATTAATTGAAATCATTTTATTTCATGACACAATCAAATCTATATAAAAATTAAATAGAAATAAGTATGACAAAATCCAATCATAATATCAAGTTTAGCTA
>CAIGRL010020702.1:0-15950 GCA_903798325.1 Fraxinus xanthoxyloides
CTTGAAAACAATGTTTCAAAATGTCAAAAAGAACATATTTTCAACAATCTCAAAATGCACACTGAAAACACAAAATTCAAAATGAATTCAAAACTCAAAACACAAAACTGAAACACGAAGAGAACGACTAATGAAGTTTTTCAAAACAGGGTCTTGATAAGACAAACATCCTTTCACATCCTAATAATAATAAATAATAATAATAATCTCCTAAAAATTTCGAGAACTATCCTCGATGATAATTTATGAGATCATCAATTATTAAAACCTTAGAAATTTAGAAAAAAAACATAATAAGGAAAAAAAACATGTGAAATATTTGTCTACAATCTTGTCAAGTCCAACATGCCATCAACACGATTATAAATATTTGCGAGTGCAATTAATCTCGTCAAATAAATGGAGTTTTTTTACAATTTGTTTCATTTTTCCCTACTCGTTTACAAAAATTGGAAAATTTGTGATGAAAAAATAAAATATCTGCGAGCCAATCAACAGCAGACTATAGACCAGGAGCCGCCCAGTCTGGGCTCCATTAAAATTATTTTTCAAGAAAAATGTACTTTAAAATAACGATTTTTTTGAGAAAGTATAGTTAAAAAAGAAGTAAAAAATTAGATTTACATATAATATTATTTTATTGAAGAATATGTGATTGAAAAGAAAAGAGAGAATGCATTAAAATTAAAATGAAGCCCAAACTGAAATAGGGGCTTAATATTCTCCAGATCCAATTGAAAATATATAATACAAATATGCATTTTAAATCACACTAAAAAATCTAGCACAAATGAGGCTTACAGAACCAAAAATAAAAACTTCACAGCGGAAATTTTGACATAACCTCTTATATGGGCATGTTCCGTAAAAACAATATTTGATAGGACGATTTGACAGTACAATGGACAAGATTTTTTAATTCATTTTTCTTCTTTAGTGTTATCCAATCAAAACTAACGTGTCTCACAAGTAAAATTTGACTCACAATCTCTAACTTGAATCTCTCTTTTACACAATGTACATGAACTACTACCCCTTAGAGGGGGAAAGAAGAAGCAAAGAGGCATCCGAGTGTTACCAGCTGAAGCCACCCGAATTCCCAATTGCTACAAGCCGGACTACCAAAACAATATGATAAATTTGCCTAAAATTGGAAAGAACGATCATATGCCCCTGTTGTCAGGAAAAAAAAAAATGAGAGCTCGTACTTCATCAACAGCCATTTGACCTCACAAGTCAGGTGGGAAGTTCTTGATTTGCCCTTCCTCTAAAATATCTTTGTCATTCATCTTGTAACCTATCCGGATGCGCATGACTAGGGATTTCTGGGGTAAACGAATCATTTCTTAATTTACTAAAACTCAAAAATGAAAAGGGAACTAAGATAAATTGGAGAGAAACAGAATTGTTGAGATGAATTGGAAGAAGATAAAAGAAAATACAAATCCATGTACCTTGCCATGCTGGCTATTTGTCACTCTTAATTTCTGTGTAATTGGTCCGTTACCGCTGGCAGAAAGAGTATCACTGCTGGCTGGATCCAAGTGCAGTTGAAGAAACTGTGGATCAAATGCAAAAATTATTTGATGACAGCATTGAAAAGGGAGCTAAGAAATACTTGGTGCATGATTGACTATCCATATGATAAGTCACGTTTTATTGCCATTGCATAAAAGAGACGAGCAAAATAGAGGGAGAATACCAATTGTTTTAACAGTCGGCTTATTTTCTAAAGAGCGCCTCATAAATAAGACGAATGCAAGACAGTAAGAACATGAAAGTACACATAAATTGAGAAACCATGATACCAGTTTATGTAAGCTAATAAAAAAGTGAAAGAGAGCATGCATTGAAAATATTAAGAAAAAGATGTAGTGAGCAGAAGAGGAGGAGATGCAGAACCTATCAAAAGAAAAGGTAAAAGGTGATTGCATTATACCTTGGGGACCGCTGCCTGGAATGTAAAATTTGAATAGATATTAGGTGATTTGTTAAAAAATTGTGCCTCAACAAGTGTGGCCTGTGGGTTTTCAGGCTGCTTCAAGAAGTTGAATGTAATTCTCAAGGAGCTGCTCTCGAATGCAACGATTGATGGAAGGGTCAGGCCATTCATTTCAGCAACTGAAAGCAAGGGTATCAAAATATCAGGAACAAGTTAACGTCGCCTACTAGATACATACTTCGATGAAACATACCAGGCACTGATGAACTGGCTGCAAACCCATCCAACAAATCCATCATAGAACTTCCAACAGGAGAAGCAGCTTGTGCTGAAAGCGCAGGAGGGGAGGTCAATGTGTCTAACATGTCCAGCGAATTTGTATTATCCTGATTGGGTGATAACATATTGGGCATGGATGAACTACTTTGAGCTGGAGGTGTTCCAATTGACAAAAGATCCAGCAGGACATCGTTACTGCTCTTCTGGGTCTGATTAATTCCTGAAACGTTTAAAAGAAAGAGTGATTAAAAATAGGGAAGAATAATCGATATCAAGATATCTCGTTTTATATGTAAATTATCCAGTGTAGCTACAACTTTCAAATCAGAGTATATGATCTAACAGAGAACAGTCATCTATCTACTTATATTATCAAAACGAACCAATACTTTTGTTGTCTCCTTGTGACTTGGATGACTAATGTCTCATTACGTGCCAAATGACAAGAAATGTAAACCAAACTGGTCATGTATGTTCAAATCTCACTTCTTAGTTATGCAGGAATTGCTTGAGAAAGGAGGAAGTATTAGAGATCAGTATGATTTGAGACGTGATTTTTAATGAGGCTTTCAAATAGTACAACTGAAATATATAACTGCAAAAACTAATTTTTATTTCACATCCGAGCATAAGCAAAATCAACCTGGACGTGATAAAGCTGGTGAATGGTCAACGCCAAGAAGATCCTGAAGAAAATCTCCACCAGAAGATCTAGGCGCTGTAACGTCATCCGAAGTAAGATCAAGCAAATCA
The DNA here is from genome assembly GCA_903798325.1 of Fraxinus xanthoxyloides. Taxonomy (NCBI): domain Eukaryota; kingdom Viridiplantae; phylum Streptophyta; class Magnoliopsida; order Lamiales; family Oleaceae; genus Fraxinus; species Fraxinus xanthoxyloides. The sequence goes on from CAIGRL010020702.1 coordinate 2,975, forward strand.
ACAAGAGGAGATGAAGTGTGTTTAGAAACTCCATTTGGAAGGTTTAATGGAGCTCCTTGTGAAGTTGAAACCGCAGCTAGCACAGAACCAGCCTTTCTGCTGCTATAGGTTGCCTCATCAAGGGCTGGCATCCTTTCAACCAGTGCAGACCTGAACAAAAGCAACCCAGAAGCTTATTACAATCATACTCGAAACAATTCTGAACAAATTTTCTGAGAAGAGGCAAGTGAAGCAGAAGAAATAGCTTCCACACCTGATGTTCTGATGCTTCTCAATGATAGAATTAAACTCAATGGCTCGCTGTTGCAGTTCAAGCACAAGGCTTCCTTTATAGTGAAGGACAATATTATTTATTCTCCTGTAATACATGATATTTGCATAATTTCAGACTCAGTTAAGGAAATTAAAGAACTTACCAAGTTACCATTATAAAAAAATAAACAAGTATGCATTCAGGTCTATACAGTAATAAACACATTATGTTTACTAAAAGAAGGTAGAACCAAAAAGATGTAGAATTCTGACAAAAATGAGTATTAGTATATAAGATTTGTAACATGACAAGGTCAGGAAAACAAATCATGAAAGAGAAAAAATGTAAATATATAAATATGACAAGGTTTGTGACTACTACACTCACTCTACAAGTTGGCAACCAAGTGGACATATGTACAGTAAATCAGTATTTTCCAAGAAAAGCAATGACAACATACTGTGAACAGGATGAAAAACGACTTGACAGCTTTAACAGTGCAATCAGACACATTGACCGGGTCGGGAGATCCAAATGGCGTCTAATAGCAGTTTCAACAACATCCACAGCTTCAGACTCGGTTACCTGCTCCAGACAACAAATTCATGAGAGATGCCCAAGAAAATGAGGGACACTGAAGCACAAAAAATGTCACTGGATGAGGTGCTCGTAGAAGTGATGGCGCTGTCAATGATATTTAATTGTTAGTCCCAAGCACCCAGATTTTGATAAAGGTGAAGCGTACATTTGTCATAAACTATTGAGATATATGGCTCTTTGGCATTAAAAATAATAATAAATCTCGCAACTGAATAAATATCAGGCAAATTCACAATCATTCATCAGATAACCATTTTCTTCATTTCTCTCTCTTCAATTCATGGAAAGAAATGGGCAATTTCATGGTTATACAGATGTGCGCATCATTCATACTTTCAGTGAAAGTTTGATTATGAAAATTATTTGAAATGAACTCTTAAAGAAGCATGAACTCACAGTTATTGGATTTTCCCCAGCAAGCATTCCTGCATTATTAACCAACATTTCACCATATTCTCCAATGCACCAAACAGCAACTCGAACAAGAGTTTCCTTGCGAAAACAAGTTGGCAGTGTACACGTATAAGCACAAAAATAAACCAAATCATATACAGCTCCTACTCCAGGCTTTAATTGCAAGGTAAGAAGAGGTGCAGCAATAAGTTACCTGTTCACCTGCAGTTTGTACAGCTCTATACAGTGACCTAACAGTATATCCATGGAGGTCAGAAGCATTTGTGATCACAACAATAAGGGCATGCCACACTTCTTCCTTCACGTGATTTCCAGCCTGCAATGCGTTCACAAAAATCAACACTCACATAAAGAAGACTAACTGCATTGTCAAGCATTAAGATAAAGGAAAATTGCAACCAGTCCCTAACATTTGGGATCATTGGCATTTGAGTTCTCAACCTTCAACTTTCCTAGAAAGGGGTCTCCTTTGGACAGTTCCCATCAAAACAAGCAATAAATTGAGTAAAATGCAATTTTGCCTCTATTCAAATGAGCAAAAAAACTGGACATAAAAAGGAAAATTAAAGAGAGGTGAAAAAGACCCCTTACTCCCTCCCCCATCCCCACAATAATCCTACTGTTCAGCCATCATCGTCCCCCGTTAAAAAGGATTATTTCATTAATCTGTTCTTTAACATGTAAGAACCTCAATGAAGATACTCCAAGAAAGGTAGAAGAATGCATAAAATTAAAATTCAAAAGCTCCTCTAGCAAATCTAGAACTTGATCAAATGAATTTAATCTCAATTGGAATGGACATTATTAGGGTAGCTGAACAGATAAGAGGTAGAACAACAGGGGAGGGGAGAGTGGACCGTACAGAAAGGAGGGGGAGATGTTCCCAATGGCGAAGAGGAAAGGGGAAACTAGGATAGGGTGGGAAGGGAAGTGTCTTCTTTTTCAGTTTTCCTTTTTTCCCTTTCTTCTTTTTCCCTTTTTTTTTTTTTCTTTTTTTGTGTGTTTTCCTTTTTATTTCTCCTTTTCCTTAACTTTCCTAGCCTTTTCACTTTTTAATCATTTGAAAGTGAAGGCAATTTTTTCTTATCTAGCAGTTAAGAGCGCAGGGAACAGAGGAATAACAAAATCGAATGAATTATTTACTTTTGTAAAGTTAGTATGGCATGAATCAGTAGCCACCTCACGGACACTCCAACTAGGGCAGCGTATCTGTATCCGCATATCGGACTCGTGTCAGATACTGACGCACTTCGGACACTCTATCATAATAATTTTTCTTTCTTTATCAAAAATATTATATATTTTAAATTAAAATTATTATTAAATATAAAATATGTATTTATATTTAAAAGATGTCAACAAAAAAAATAATTAGTATAAAATTAAATTTAGACTATACAAATGAAGAATTTTAAATAATTTAATCAACGTGTCGACTTCATGTCCTATCAATACTTTTTTGAAAATCACATGTCGGCGTGTCCGACACGACGTTGACACGTGTTGTGTTGGACACAAGCATCCATGTCAATGCATCATGGGTAGCCACATAATGGTTAAGAGACCAGCTACACATTACTGCCGTGTATTGGGCCCTTGAAGAACAAAATTTCCACCAGATGAACATTGCAAAATTCAAGAAGTTAAATTGAATTTCTGACCACACAAGAATGGATAAAATAAAATAAAAAAATGGATATAAAGCAACAAGTAGAGCTGGCACCAATGGATATATTAAAGGTACAAAGACTTGGATGATTGATGCAAGGCTCAAGTAGACCTAAGAAGCTCCCATTAGAACAAGTAAGAAGGAGAGTTAATGTAGCTTGAGGTGCTTGTAAAAGATTTGATTTCACTGGACATGTAGGGCTAGATTGAATGAAGTGGTGAAAAAGGATTCATATAGATGACCTGAAATTTATGGGAATGAGGCCTGGCCGCTGCTTGTTACATGAGTGAATAAGTAAACACTGGCTGCACTAAAATAGTCATGCCTGATACATGATAAAGAAGAAGCCATGTTTGGCTATGTTTTCGCATCAAGAAGCAAGGAAAATTGGAGATATCTTTCGGCCAAAAAATAATGAGATCTACTATATAAACCATCGAGATAAACCTAAAACTTAAAGCAAGAATCGATACAATAAAAGCTCTGCAAATATAAATATAATGCATACCGCAGGCAGAATCTTCAGCATCTGATCAATGTACCAAATTTTCTCAGGGGAAAACCTGGAGCACCACAAAAAGCGGATGAGAGTTGGCCATCCAATGCAACTTATATAACAATTCAAGTTCATCAGTCTCAACTAATCATATTGCATTGCAATGCATCTAAATGTCTGCTAGGAAGCACACAAATAAAACAGAAGTAGGGAAAATAATTAGATAGAACATTTATGGAAAAAATGATTACCTAGCTACCATGATAAAGCTCAAAAAGTACAAAGATGGAAGGCAGAAATGAGACTAGAATAAGATTTCCAAATAGTTGTCCACTCATGGGGACATGAGAGGAGGGGCGTCACTAGTAGAGAAACTAAGAAGAAAAGAAAATGCTCTGTAAGCAAATTGCTATTTCAGTACAAAGCAAGAGTTTCCATGAGACTTGGAGAACAAGATAGGCCATGAAAACTTCTCACTGCTTGGAATAATAAAACAAAACTCATATCCAGTTCAAAGCAAGCTAACCAATGTACTCTCTTCCACCGTTAAGAGAAGTGATACACAGGAGCATGCACATGAACAAAGTACCCATCAAGGATTATCATGAGCAAAATTTTCTGGACCAAGAAAGGAGATTAGAAAATGTCGATATATATATAACCGCTGAACTTACTTCTCCACAATGGAGCAAATTTTTGCAGTGAGGTCTCCTTTAAACTCTGAGTCGCATACTTCAAGGTAGTCAATCAGCTCTTTCGTCAGAGATTTCACATTGCTTTCATTTACCAGAAGATATATAAGATCAAGGGCCCTTTTACGTATCGAAGCATCTGAATCCTGGCATTAAAATAAGCAACCAAGAATTTCTAAGATGATGGTACAGATATCATAAAATTACCGAGACTTAATGGGGAAACAGAGAGGAACACATGCAAATACGCACAAGTCATGCAATTCCAAGCAAAACCCACTTACATCAGGAAAGCCTGAAAAGCATTTCATCTGTTCAAAACTATTGGTACTCTAGTTGTGAAAGGTCCTAATTACAGTCAAATTTAGAAAAACTCCAAATAAAATAGCGATCTGTTTTCATGATGGGCAATATGAATTCTTGAGACAGACTAATCTTTCATGAGCTAATATACAATTCTGAGAACCAAACAACACAAAAATTTTCAGCTAACATCTAGAAGCACAAAAGTCAAGACCAGAGGTAACTATGCTTGTAGCAACTCAGAGATGCATGGTTTTCCACATGGATAGATAAAACTGATAAACTCAATGTAAAATTTTAAAAATGCATTGGGGATAAAACAGATAAAGAAATACAGATACCTTCACACATTCCAAGAGTGTTGTTCGATGCCTCTGCACAGCTTGAGCATCTAAGGCAATAGCTTTCATCAGCATGTTCAAAGCAACATATCTGTCACAATTGGGTTTAACGCTATCAGACAAAAAGCATGAACGAGAAGCAAGAAACCATTTACCGGGATATGATTCGAACTTACTGAGATAGAAAAAGTTCCAGTAGAAAACAAGAATGTAATTTGAATTGTTAATTATGATCAGAACAAGACAACTCGTGAGAAAACGGGTCAACAAGTTCAGGTTCCTTAAATTTCCAGAAAAGCAAAATGATAGAGTGAACATCATGCAGATGCAGTTAGTTCACACAAGGTAAAGGTAATTGTTGGGCACGAAGGTAATAATACCCTACGAACTTCAAGAAACTCCTCTAGCACACTAAGTAAGTTAAGCAGCAATATTTATCATTAGATATGCAAGCACGGCACATTTGATGTGGAAGAATCTGAGACAACAAAATTATTGATCTTCTCTGGAATTTGTTCCACCAATTGGTTTTTACTATGATTGCAAATAAATAGTATAATATATTGTCATCGATAGAGTTTCACACCTACAAACACACCATTGCATTTCAAGCATCCAAGCATGTTGAGGCCTCTTTAACAGCACAAGGCATCACCCAGACCAGGTGATGCCCAGAAAAAAATGCACATGTACCAACAGATTTAGCAGCACTCACAAAGTTTTAACATCACTCAATGAAGTAGCAATATATAGGTAAAAGTAATAAGATCACAAAAAATGGGGTGCAAGGCATAACAGACATAAGATTTACAAAATATGGGCTGTGAGATACAGCAGACATAAAATTTGCCATATACTCGTATATGAACTTCCATAAAATTACTCAACTTAAATGTCTTCATTCAAGTTTTCATGATTGACAGGCTCCTTTGCGGCGTACAATTTTTTTTATGATCTAATCAGTCTTGAATAAAAGAAATTATATAAGTATAAAATTTAAATTCAATGCTGCTAATTAGGAGCAAACTTATTTTTCTAAGAAGATACGTCGACTGATGTAAAATAATGGCTCCAAACGTACATCAGTGGTGGAAACTGTTCAATTTGGACAAAAAGAGTATAGAATGAAGATAATAGTTGTATTATCAATTTTAACTCTAGTTCCTCAGGTTCTTTTATGGAATAAATTAGAGGCAAGTACTCGTGAAAGCATTCTTATGTGCTCCTATCTATTATCCAGATTAGTCCAGCAAGTAGGGATACGTTGTCTTGCACTTAGAATAACAAAAATATAAATGTTTAAAGGCAAAAATGACATAGATATGATATATAGATTATGTCCTCGACTGATTGAAAAAAAGTTCAAACCAAATTTATGAAAACAACCTGATATTGTTATCACGGCTGGACAAAAATTTCCCCAAGATATTGACTGCAAGCACCCTTAATCCACCATTATCTTCAATGCCCATTATTGTAGCAACACATTCGTAGAGGATGGCATTTCCTGCATTCTTTTTTGACTCAGTTTTGGTAGCCACCTACAAAATAAAATAACACATCAACAATAGAACAAGCAAGGTGAAAGAAAGCAAGTTTTGTAATTCAATTAATAGCATCGGCAACGGAAAGAGAACAAGTCCAAAATCTTAGCAGGATGGTGGGAGAGTACTGTATACTTTTTCAAAGCTAAAGGTGCAAAGCAAGTTAAAATCATGTCAAAGAAAAGATGCAAAAGTAAATCAACTTCACGAGATTGGGAGTTCCAACAAATTGGAGAAATGCCTTATTCAAATGATGAATAAATTATGTCTTCACAAAATCATCTACACTGCTTGTGGAAATGTAGAGAAACTAGATTGCAGTATTCTTCCTTCAAAGCTAAAGGTTGCAAAGCAAGTTAGTATCATGTCAAAGAAAAGATGCAAAAGTAAATCAACTTCATGAGATTGGGAGTTCCAACAAATTGGAGAAATGCCTTATTCATTAACTCACCTGAGCAAGAATATCATTCATAGTATCACTAGCATCAGCATCTCCTTGGCCCAACAAACACAAAAGCTTGAGCAATCTAATATGAAGAAAAGGGTCTGCAATCCCAGAAACATCGTACTCTGGTGCATATGGACTGTTCACTGCATCCTTTAGAACTTTGACTAAGCCATCTGTGCATTTCTAAAACCCAAAGAGAAAAGGTAAAGGAAGAAATCACGGCATGAAGGAAAAATCGTTCAAATGTACTTGAGGCCAAGAATATGACAAAAACTCGTACACAAGTGGTTAAGCCCAATAAAATCATTCATCAAACAATTTTGGAAGGTAACTTGCTACTTTCGAGGTCAGAAGTTCAATAAAAAAATGATGATCCAAAGAGGAAATACCACAATTTTAAGGAGATAGATCCCTGTCGAAAATGCTGTAATGATGCTATTACAATTTACAACAGATAAACAGCTGTATACGACTAGACAGGTCAAAAGCATAGTTCAAAGGCCAACTGGAAGTGAGAGATATGGTCAGAACAATAGCTTGTGAACCTTACACCTTTATCATAGTGTAGAATCCTTGTTTATAAAAATGTTAACACGGGGTAAAAAGCACAAGCAAATTGCCAAAATAGAAGTATACCCAAGTGATGGTAAAACGAAGGTTGTTGTATCTTGGTACGCTTTAGGGAAATCTCATCTTACAATATAACTGTAGGCATTGTTTTGTCATATTTTAGCTTCTTATAAATAACTGTAGGGAACATATAGAATGAGCAATTGATTACTTACCCTTCTTAAATGCTCAAGAGCCTCTTTACTGACTTTACATAGATCTGTACAAAGCTGGACTCCAGTTAATAACACTCCATGGTGTTTTTCTTTGAGCAATGCAGCAGCAGGATTTACGAAGTTTTCTGCCAGGTCGGGTACTTTCTTTATTATCCTTATAGAGCATAATGCTGCCTACAGTAGACAGGAAGTACCATTACTATAGGCAGTGAGAAAAGTTTCGGGTCTCTGGAGAATAATTTTCTGGAAAAAATGAAGTAATTGATTATAGTAGTAAATTTTGCCGAGCCTTTGTTTATTTCAAAAACCTGCATAAGCTATATGCCCAAAAAGAAATCTCGGAAGATAACAATGGCAATGAACACCATGAGAATTATCGGTAGTCCAAGAGGAAAAATTGTATTATTACTTATTTGAAACTGACGAATAAGCTTAAAGTTAGCATATCAAAGAAAAAATTGTAAAGAAGAAAAGTTGGTCCCAAGCTAAGTATATAAAAAGAGATTCAGGGTGCATCTTTTTCATGAGTTCAAATAGCTTGGAAATGTATCACTCATAAAGAACATCAATTCGCAGATCCGCCAATCTGTGTAGGCAGAAGATTGAACGATGGAATGAATCTGCATGCTTCGTAGAGAATAACTTGAAGTACCAGATCCAGGAAAAGTGAAAACGCATAAAAGAATTGTTAAACCCAAGCGTGCATTGTTATTGTCAATTCCGATGTAACTTTTGCAATGTGAAAACTGTGGAGGACATTCTAGTCAATAGCCAATATACATCGCTCACCCCCCATACAAATGAGGGACATAGGTCAGATGGACACTCGAGATTCTTTCACTTCGAGAGTGTCTCACGTATAAAATCTTATAATGAATCACTTGAAACTAATGTATCATTTTGTTTTTGGGGTTGGAAGAGCCTGAAGGACAAGGATTTGAAACAAATACAAGCATGCAGCACAGAAGGAACCAATGAATGAACATCTAAACCAGCTTATTAATGAGAATTCCTGCAGTCCACGAAAAAAGAAGTGCACACAGAAACAAAATTAATAAAAGAAATGAGGAGGAAGAATAACAGAACAAATAAATTTACAACCATTTTCATTAGGCCAAAGAGATGTGCTCTCCTTTTTCAATGATTAGAGAGTGTTGCAGGACAACTAATGCTTTATTTGCTATATATACTCAAAGTGTTCTACTTTTCTCCCAATAAATTGCACACCAAGCTAAAATATTTTATGCCCAACGTCACTGGATGCCGTTTTATTGTAGTTAAATCCATACATGGTGCATAAAGTTGAACTTAGACATTGGTATATGAGAAAGATTCTTGAAAGACTTACTTTCTTCCTGATATTTGGATCCTTAAATTGAAGTAATCTTTCAACTTCAAGGGCAAGATCACGAGCCATTTCTGTTGAACAGATATTTCCCAAGGCACAAAGAGCAAGTCCAGCAATATATTGGTTGGTGTGGTTAAGATCTCTGTGCAAAAGTTAAGGAGTCTGAATGGAATTACAAACTTCAATTTTATACCCAGCGAAGAAATGAATTGTTAGCAGTAACTTCATTACATATACAATCATAGGATTGGTAGTCTTGTCCTTTTATATGTCAATTTAATCTTCTACCTTAGTTCTGGGTGTAGGTGGGCATGCAAGAGTAAGTCGCTTCAAAGAGAACCTAATATAAAGAAAATCAAATTTAGAATGGATACTGTTTTATTGAGTTGGTAACCAGCATCAGAACTTCCTGTCTTTCGTCAAGAAGCAACATAAGACCAAGATATCCTATTCTCTTCTCTGGGAATCCTGGAGATGCAATTAGCTTCAGGCATTCCATTTGACCAAAATGTGTGGGGTAACCAAGCATGTGAATGAACATGAGCTTAGCCAGATTCCGATGGCTATAATCTTGGTCATTTTCACTAATTGCAGCTCGAATAGCAGCACATTCTTTTCTCACAACAGCACGTTCCTCTGCAGCAGTTTTGCAAGCGCGTATAGCCCGAATCATGTCCCTGGAAGCGAGCATAGATAATCAGGTTGCAAAGAATTATTTAACCACGTAATTTTCTCTTAGTTGTGCGTTATTTTCTTAGGTGAAATAGTTTCTTGAATTGACAAAATAGGTGATGATGACCAGAAAAGAAAGTCTATTCCACAGTAAGTACATACTTGATCTATACATGTATAAATTAATTATTGAGGCAAATTCTGGTTTACCATACAATTCAAGGAGTAACTTAAAATATCTTTTTTTTTATGTAATATGTATAATAAAAATATTCTATGCCTGACGTATCAAGGAGTACATCTGTGTGATCGAGACTCTACGAAACTATAAGAAAACTCTGAAAACCATAACTAGCACAATTCTTTATTTCTTAAACTTAATATTCTACGCGGCGGCTATTAATCCACTATGATAAAAAAAAATTAAAGTTTTTTGTTGATATTTGGTCTAATAATCAATGACGACAAGATGAAAGTTATGCATCTCTATGGAAACTTGAGAAAGTCACAAAATTAGTGTGACAAAGATAAACAATATATAGCTAATAGAAAACTGAGANTGATCGAGACTCTACGAAACTATAAGAAAACTCTGAAAACCATAACTAGCACAATTCTTTATTTCTTAAACTTAATATTCTACGCGGCGGCTATTAATCCACTATGATAAAAAAAAATTAAAGTTTTTTGTTGATATTTGGTCTAATAATCAATGACGACAAGATGAAAGTTATGCATCTCTATGGAAACTTGAGAAAGTCACAAAATTAGTGTGACAAAGATAAACAATATATAGCTAATAGAAAACTGAGATTTAAACAAATACCGCCAGTGGTCATAAGTATCTAGGCAATCAGATGACAAGTAAGATAAATACTATGATCATTATAGTAATTGTAAATCAACTATTAGTTATTCACGCGTTACATAATAAAAATATATTCTAAAGAAAGCCATAATTTTATTCCAAAACCTCTCATTTACATTCATACTATACCTAATGAGTTGTATCTTGTAGTTTTCATTTCTAAATTTTGAGAGAATTTTTCGTTGTATTCCTTGGAAGAAATCACTCTCATCCATAAATGTCACATACCAAAATTTCCCCATCATCGGGGTAATTTTTTATGGATTCTAATCATTCAGTGGAAGATAATCCGTGGAATCACACGCTTCAACTTAGATAATGCAAGGCTTGGATGCTTATACTAAAGCAATGAAAAAAGAATACAGAGCAAATCATGCTCGGTTGCGGGAAATTGATACATCAAACAATCTTGATTGCATTTGACATGGAAAGCTACTTAAAAAAGCACATGTAAACACTGATTTGAGTGAACTAGTGAAGAGGGTGCCTCGTTCATGTTGTGCCATCCCATTCAAATAACTGTTCTAATTAGCTCAATTCATAAAGCTCAGTCTAACTTATCAGAGAAAAAAAGCCACATGAAATCTTGTTTCATGTCTCATATACAACACATTTAGCTAATACCTTCACAAAATCATTTTGAGCTCGCAATAAACTTCTTATGAGCCTAGACTTGTCTGAGCCCAAGTTCTTCTTCATGATGTTCCTGATGACTCTCTTCTACCCAATTTTTTTTCCAATTCTCATACTCTACTCCTTTAATTTTTCCTTGTTAGGACCATATGAAGTTCCAAAAAAATCCCCAAAACTGTGTAATTATTTTCTGTCCGCCCCCAAACTTTATTCTTCCTTTATAGGTATTATCCTCTCTGTCCAGATGAACAAGTAAATATCAAAAGCTAAAAGTAATTAAGAGGCTGATATAGAAAACTTGGGCTCCACTTTCATCATAAATGTCTAAAAACAGTATAAACTACTATCATCCGACATCTCCCCTCCAACATCCTATTCTACCAAAGAGTAATCATCCCCAACATCTTGAACACAATGCTATGAGTTTTACGTCAATTTCCCAATAGACGAGACAAATCGCAATTAGCATCAGACCATCCAACGTCGATATCCATAAACCTTTTTCTATACTATTTTTGTTTCTTTTGCTAGCTTCTTTCGATTTTCTTTCACTGGTGCTAATACCAAACATCACTTCTTCAAAATCTCTAGGGTTACGAGTGGGCAGTATCAGTATGTAGCATAATATAGGCACCACAGGTGGTTAATGTCTACAGAGGCCTAACTTATCGCACTGGTACTTTTCAATTCAATGAGCTAATAACCAATTCCTAGATACATCCAAACTCTTACTTTCAACATCAAATAATAGTTTGAGTTGGTTTAGTTAACAACAAACGATATTAAACTTCAAGAACAATAGAATACATAAATCCCGAATCACTATCAAATTATATTCTCGTTAAGTATTGATCAATTCATCCATTCACTCTCAGTGTTATTCACCTTTATAACTTCTCAGAAAGTCAATACTCATTCCATTTAAGTATTAATAAACAAACTCCGTTCTTACAGTTAACTCATTCCACGGACCCAAATAAAGGTTTTTTTCCATTTCCTCAAGCTATCACTCGAGCATTCATCCCATTAAATCCTCGTAAAATGATAACTAAGTGACTCTTTATCCATTATTTAAAATAAAACCATTGAATCATAGTTAACACACGGAAATTCAAGCAGAAATAAAGCAATTACAAGCAATCACAACGACTCGGTCAGAGATTTTTATACCTGATCCAATAAGATTCTAGAAAATGCAAAACATTCAAAAGAAACGGAAAGAAATTGACGACTAACCTCAGGCGGGTGCCCGAGGAAAATGGATTCATGATTGGGTCCGTTTTGAAACTCCGGGATAGCTCTACCAGATCCAGCTGTAGTAATGATTCTTGCACACCTACTGTAAAATTTCACAAGCCCAGATGGGATCACCGAGTGAAAAGACGAAACTGAGATCCGGGGGTGGTAAAATTATGTAAGAACCCAAATTTCGATCTCGAATATGAAAGTGGAAAATTTTGTTCTTTTTCCTTTTATTTTCTTTATTTATTTTATTTTATATTAAACGACGGTCCTTCAAAAAGACCCGTGGGTTAACTTCCATCTAATGTGAAAGTGCATTTAAGCCAATGTTTGGTTCTTCCGAAAATTCATTTTTTTCAAAATTCACTTATAAAAATAATTTTATACGTGAATCGGAATCATTATTCAAAAATACATTTTCCCACCAAAACGGGACTCAAGCGAGGGCTAAAAAAAATTTGGGTTAACTTTTATCCATAATAACTGAATTTTAATAACATTTCAACTAAATCCCTAAATTTTAGTCATGTTTGACAGACATTATTTCAAAATTCTTTAATTTTCATATTCATTTTCAATCACACATTTAGACCATAAAATATTTTACAATTAGATTTTTTTTTAAAAAATCCTACTTTTAACCACATATTCTCTAAAAAATTATTATT
>CAIGRL010020712.1:0-16050 GCA_903798325.1 Fraxinus xanthoxyloides
TTTTTTTTTTCAAATTTTTTTTTAATATTTTTTTTTTTCACTTTTTTTTTTTTTTTTTTTCTCCTTTTTTTTTGTTTTTTTTTTTCACTCTTCCGTTTTTCACTCTTTTTTTAGCTAACAGTAAATAGGGCAAAAATCAAGCGTAAAACGATAAGTAAAGTACAAAAAAATTAGGTCCCAAAACGGAGGCCCCATACCAAATCAAAATACACTAAAAGAGGTCGAATATCTAATCAAAATACATCATAAAATTGAGGCCCAATACAAACTCAATTACCCAATCAAGTCAATAAACAGAGGCCCAAACACATGGAGGCTGGGTACCGACTCCTTCTTCTTCTTCTGGCGCGACTGCTCTTCTGTGGTTTCTTTCTTCTTCTTCTCTTTCTTTTGTTTTTTTTTATGTGTGGCTGGCGGTTGAACTGTCGTGAGAGAGAGAGAGAGAGAGAGAGAGAGCGGCTGGGTGTAGGGCTGCTAGTCGATGGATTGAGGAAATCTGATGGTGGTGGATTGCGAGTTGAGAGAGTGACTGGGTGTGGGACTGCTGTGTCGCGAGTTGAGAGCGCGGCTGGTTGTGGTCGATGGGAAAGGGTGAAGATGGAAGTGGAGTTGATGTGACGACAGTTAATGGAGTTTGGGTTGGTGGTGTATGCTTTTGAGTAGTTGCAGGCGGGGTTGCGTCTGTAATTTTGGGCGGTGTTTGTAAGTGAACAGGCAGTGGTGGTGTTATGGTTTTTAATCATCGCTGGGCTGTGTATTTGTGGAATATATGGCTGTGGCATTGTTCGATGTGCAGTTGGGCGTCTTGTTTGCGGGTTATGGTTTCTGTATGGATTGATGCGAGGGGTCGTTTTTATGGAACAATTGAGATGAAGGTAACTTGGGTTTGACTCTGATACCAAATTTGATGCAGAACAAAGGAAGAGCAACAAGAAATGGGGGAGAAGTCCGTGAGAACCTAATGGGATTGGGTCAACCCGCTGCTACAAACCCAATAATATTAAAGATCGTATTTAATAAAAAGAATCAATAATAAAATAAATCATGATATCCGCATCACAATGCTAAGAGAGTATTGGGAAATATGATTATTTTGCATGAATATCCACTCTCAATGGTTGAACATATTGTGTTTCAATAGTTCTTTAATGTAGTTCAAATACCGTTTAGAACAGTCACTCGCAATACCATCAAAAGTGATATTTTTAATATATAGAAAATTATGGGTTTGTTGGATAGAAATAAATAGTAGATTTGCAATCACTACTCATATGCGAACTTCTTACCAAAAGAAAGATTTCAAGGCTCTCACGACACTTTTCCTAGATGATTTGTTACGTTAAAACTTACAAGCGTATATGATCGTTGTACAAGTAACAATTTTGTGAGTTGAAGCAATCGTTCTTACAAAAAATAATGTCTAATTCGAGTCAATAGTTATTATTAAATCCGAAGTAACAGCAAAATAGAGATTTTGTTTCTATGCTAAGTCTATACTAATAAAGCAATTAAAATGTGGTTTTCTAATGTATGTAATGGTTGTATTGGAATCATGAACCCCCCTATTGCCATTTATTTCAACTCTTGACTAATAATCAAGTAAATTCATGCATTGTTGACAATCAATAACGCTAATATGTTAGATACTCTTTTCTAAGACACCAACCTATGGTTAACATGATGTGATCCTATTCCTATTCTGAATTCATATGAAAATCAAGCATTTAGTTTATGTTATCTAAGTGATTGCATGCGTAAAGGAGATTATTCCCAATTTTAACTACACATTTTAGCATTGCCGCATTCTAAATTCACTGTAAGTACTCATACACTACAACAAACAACTTATATCTAATTGGTTACTAAGCAATCTAATAATTATGATGAGAATGCAAAAGTAATCAAGAAAAATTAGGAAATTACTAAACTATAGTCTTGAATTAAAATATATAACAATATGGTTCAACCATTCATCCAATACACTTGAAAAGCTAGCCAATCATAAATATTAAATTACACATTAAAGAATGGAAAACTGGCACCTGAATCGAAGAAAAGATGGAGAAAGTGGATAAATTCTCTTCAATTAATTCTCCATGATGTTGATGAATTAACATGTTCTTTGCCTTAAAAATAGATGAAATATGTAGAGTTTTAGGTCTTTGGAGATTCTTTTACGCTCTGATCGAGTTTTGGTATTTATAGGATCCCTAAATATTGCGTTGAATTGTTACCAAAATAAAAATAGAAAATAGGATTTTTTTTTCCCGTTTTATAGAGCCTGGCTTGTTTGGTGGCACCTCAAGAGGAGGAGGGGCGAGCCTCCTCTACTGGCCTAAGCGCTTGTGATGAGCAGCTTTCAGTATTTTTGTCACAATTTTCTCTCCCAACATTTAATTGGGCCGATTAAAAGTGCGTTGTAAATCTAACTCTAAGGGCTAAAATTCTTATTTGATATCATTTTCCAATTTGTGCGCTTGCTATACCAAAAATGAGCTTCAATTTGAGGCAGAAAACTAGAAGCATAACTCTTTCAGCTAAAAATTGATGTTTGATAATACTTTGACTATATTTTATTCATTTGACTTCTTTTCTCATCCAATTGGCACCTAGTACTCTCGAATCTTTATCGTGATGTTCGTCACAAATTTTGAGTTTCTATATTTTAGTTTTCGAACTTTGGATTTGCTTCATTTTAGCTATTTTCCATTCTTTCTTCCAACTCTTTGTCCAAACATGAGTATTTCGTAATTAAAGCAATAAACAACAAATTAAGCACTAATCCGTCCAAAGAATAATAAAATATCATCATTTAGAATCTTGAATACATGTACAAACTACACCGATCAAACCTCCAAACTTGAATCTTTGTTTCTCCTCAAACAAAAATAAAATCTTATACTAAGATACTTACAAGGAATAAAAGACTATGGCATAGGATATCAATCTACACTTAAAGAACATACTCGGACGTCAAAGAAACAAGCAACAATTACAGTCATCACTAGAATTAGATTATATTGTGACAACTATGACAACAAGCCAAGCTATATGGTTAAAGAACGTGCTTGAAAATATGGGAAAGCCAAAAGGGGAAGTTATAGCAATCTAATGTAAAAGCAAGTCTACAATAGTAATAATAAAAAGTCCATATTTTAGTGCAAAAATGAACATATTGGACACAAAATATCACTTCATTAGAGAAGCTGACGCAAATAAAGAGAGAACTAAAACACTGCAAAACTGAAGAACAAAGTAGACATATTTACAAAATCACTATCATGATCAAAGTTCGAGTTACTACGAGTATTAATAGTATTGTGTGTATGTGTGTCATATTAGAATTCTCAAGAGCATTTAGTTTATGCCACAAAATCCAAATGTCAAAAAGAATTTATCACCAACTTGGAGGGCTATAAGGGCTCAAGGATTCTAATTTGTGAAATGAAAAATTGGGAATAATACATATCTAAGGTAGTTACAAGATACAATTTCAAAATTAAGGAACTTGTTTTAAAATTTTAAACTATCTATTTTATCGATTTCATATTATTTATTGATCATAAATTAACTATTTTATTAGTCACAATCACCTGGAAAATTGGTCACACACTCTTTATCCCACCCTAACCCCACTCCACCATAGGCACCAACTAAACAACACGTCATCTTGCCGCACCTCATCATTATCACCGGCACCGCCATGGCGATTACCATTACCATTACCACCTACACTACCACAACCATTGCAAACCACTAATAAAAATCACCTCAAAACTCCAATTAAGCACATTAGATTAGATTGGAGGAAAAATAAACCACCACCGTTGCACAACGGTGATGAGCGCTGCTTTGCACAACGATGCTGGGTTTGTTGGCCCATCGATTCTGCGACCATTTTCTCTTGTTATTTGGCCTATTAGCCACCGCCACCTCCACCTCCACTTTTTTGAAATCCACAAATTTCCTTTGCCGTTTATTCTTGTTTCTTATTGACGAAGCATTTTGCCTGTGTGAGAGTGAGGGAGGCTGGGCATGGTGAATTGGGGGAGATTCTTAGGGTTTTGAATTTGGGTGGGTATGATTATTAGTCGGGGTTGTTATATATGTTCTTAAATTAAAAAATAATAATAATTCTAACCTAATTTAAAAAAAAAAAAAAAAGAAGTTAAGAATTGAATTTTAAGTTGAAACTTGAAATTTATGTGGGGATGTAATTACCACTAAAAAAAATAGTTCGAGTCCCCTCAGGGCCATTGAGGTGAGTACTCGACCGTAAACTTCAAGGTCTCGTGGGATTAGTCGAGGTACGCGTAACTTGGTCCGGACATCCACGGTCATAAAAAAAAAAAATAATAATAAGTAATTACCACTAAAAAAAACCTCCAAATTGATTGGAAAACAATGCACACGTTCAACTTTTAATAATAAATTATAGTTTTCTCCTTCAATTATCTTGTCCATTAGAATTACTCCCCACTATTTCTATTCCTAAAAAGAATGTCCCATATAAAATCCAGTAAACCATTTTAATCTAAAGCAACTTATTCCCCTGACCATAATATAAAACCATCAGCCCGTTTAGGCTAATCAGGTTGGGCAGTATTCCTCTCTCCTTTGTATACGTTGACACTATGTTTACGCCAATTCTAGTTCACATCACTTTTTTTTTTTCCATTTTTTCTTTCACGAGGACTAATTCAAAAATTCAATTTAGGATACGTCAGGTATATGTGGCTGACTAATTTGGTATTTTGTTTGACCATACGTACATATATTTTGTGGATAAATAACTGATTTAATAACGTGTTATGTGAGAAAATTATGTTGCATACATTATTCTGTTGTGAATTTATTTAACTTTTACGTGTTGACCTAATTCATGCATGAATGCTGTATATGTGTGATCAATTTTAAGTGCAGATTCAGAGAAATAATTACTTTAAAGTAGGATAAACGTTATTTATTTTTATCTCATAATTTTATAGGACGAACAAAAGTTTCTGTATGAAAACTAATTTTGTATGCCATAGCCTCCATTATCATAATTTTATCACTATGGTTACTCCCTACAAAAACATGAGAATTGGTATCATTTTTTTAGAGGATGAATCGACAGGTTTTCTCTTTACAATTTTACAATTTATATTCCTTATTGTGCAATTTGTAAAATTAGTGTCCAAATTCCGGTTGTTTAGTGAAATAATACACTAATCCAGCTCGTGTTTGCTTTTATTTTGAAAGATAGCATTCATAGTTTAAACAAGTCTGAATGCATTCATCCAGCTTCAGTTGAAAGTGCTACACTAGGACCACTAGATAATCCTCAGTTACCGAACACGAGAAATTTGGAGCAATGGCCAACAGGTTTGAGAATGAGAAAGAGAGGGGACAAACTAAAGAAGAGAGATTGCGATGTGTTGTCGGAACCACTTTAAGAGGTAAAAGATTAATAGGGTCTAGAAGGACATTTGTAATTACTGTGGCAAACCACTAGAGAGCGAGAATAAGATTGGGACATGGCACTTACATGATCAATTTGAGAGATATCCTCATCGTAGGAACCAAAAGAATATTAAGCCAACGATGTTGAATCCTGGGGTGGGGGTGTGGGAGTTTCATTGGGTATCTATACTTTTGATCAAGACAATTCTAGGCGGGTAGTTCGAAAGATGATTATATTGAATGAATATCTACTCTCAATCATTATAGAAAGAAATAAAAGTAGAATTGCAATCACTTTAATATGTGAACTTCTAACCAGAAGAAATATTTCACGACACATTTCCTAGATGATTTGTAGAAGCTTCAAAGCCGAGAGATATGAGGTACATTTTAAGAACTAAATATTCCTTTCATATCTTTTAAAACATTGTTGTAATTATGTTGTTTTGTTTGTAGGTTTATATATCTGCCTTGTCTACATGCAGAGGAATCATTGTAACACTTTGATGGATTGGAATATTGATCCTAAGTTGTCTACTTTTGTTGTTGGTAATTGTACTACAAACAGTGCTACGATGCAATGTGATTTCTGATAAGCTTCCTAGTGGATTGCTTTGGGTGAATGGTGATTTTTTCCACATGCGTTGTTCTGCCCATATATTGAACTTGATTGTAAAGCAGGGGTTGGAAATTACTGGAATAGTATTGAGAATACCAAATGAAAGAAAGTAGGCTTTGCTGAAATGTACCTCTGGCTGTAAATTGAAATGGAAGCTGGAGGATAAGAGCAGGTCGTTAATGTAAGGGCTTTCTTAAAAAAAATTAAAAAAACCAAAACAAAAAAATAAAAATAAAAATAGGACAGTGGATGGGAATTCAGGGTTCCTGCCCCCATTTTAAGCGATGATGGGATGGTGAAGAGGTGGGAAACTCCCCGACAGGGTGAGAACCGGGACAGAAATTGAGTCCTCCCCTAGCTGAAAGGTGATGTTGCATCTTCTGGAGGAACAACTAGAGCTGGTGTTCATGAGTTGGAGAAGGCTGGTTTTCAGGGAATTTGAATGAACGCGGTTGTTGCTGCAAGCAAGCGTGGACGAGAACATTTTAACAACTAGTTTTGTCATATTCAATGGATTAAAATTGTGCGTACATAGAACTATTCCCCAGTCTTATTTCCTCAAGTCTTATCGGTTTTTCCTTCCATAAGATGTTAATGTTTCCATCAACTCATTTGAACAATCGTGAATGGTTAGTTAATTGATAAGAAAAAATAATATGCCCAACTTTCTCTTACTTTCCTTTCTGATAACAATAGGGATGTAAATGAAATCTTCTGGGCAAGGCAATTAAGCTAACATCATGAAGACATGGTCTCCAGGTACTTAGCATTCAAAATAAGAATTTAAGAACTTAAAACCATTGTTTTCAATCTCTGTCATTAGGTAAACATTTGTTATAACACTGCTTTGATAGATTTGAACTATCATAATAAAAACATAGATTAGTACAATAAGCATAAAACCACTCTTGTTTGGAAGAGTCGGAGTACATCTCAACTAAAACTTGAAGAACGAAATTTTGCACACACCTTTACTTGGGATTCATTGTGTAATAGGTCTGGAGAAAAGTTATGGAAAGAAGAAATTTGGCAGCGAGTAAGGCAATAAAAGTCCATGGATTGCGAAAATAAGTGTGAATTAGTTCAGCAATCCATGTTTTTGCCTTGCTGCTACAGTGCTCCTCAATTCTTATCTTCACATCATAAAAAATATTGTCATCGACAAGGAAGCGAGTATCAATATCTTTGATTACTTCCACAAGTTGTTCATCACTGTCAAAGGTGCTGAAGAGTATCTTCTTTTCTCGCAGTTCCTTCACATCTTCAGATTTAACAATGAGGGATTTTAAAAAATTAACATAACATAATATAGTAATGCCAGTGTTGCTTTGTGGAGATGCTTCATATGCAATCATGTGTGTAAAGAATAGCTTGGAAAGTGGACTGAAAAACCAAACCGGGAGTTCAAGTTGCCCATAAAATGTGTAGGATTTGAACTTAATATTGTTCAAACAACATGTACTAGGTTTGAAGTGGATGCCTTTTGCTTTGAGATCGGTGACTGAACGAGATTATCGATTGTATTCCTCATATATTCTTGAATTTTCTTTCCTCCACGACCACCATTGACATGTAGTTGATGAAAAGCTTCCAGAAGGTGAAGTGGATGCATTTTATCTTCTTCAGGAATTCTTGTTAGCCTGCTATCCCCAAAAACCCTGAAACTTAAGAAATTACAAAGTAACATGGATCCTTTTCCATATATTAAATTAATCAAGAGCTTAATGACCCAGAGTGGAATTTGATTCTCGAGTAAAAACATATCCTAGTATGCAAATGTCTCTGCAGCCAGTCCAAGATGTTGATAGAAGTAGAAAGTTTTTTCTTCATCTCCCAAGACCATCTCCATAAGATATATAGCGAAAGATGCATCTAGAAGCATCATTCCGGCTAGTGCTCCATTATCATATGCATATCTAGAAACTCATATCTAACAATTTCTAATCTGGTGGATCACTTTAAAGATTGGCAGTAGAAGAATTGTTCGTCTTTGCCGCTGCTTGAAACAAAGATTGTAAGGACTTTATGCTTGAATTCTTGTGCCATGCTAAGTTCTGGCAAGCCATGGTAATAAGGGCCAAACGAAACCATCTTAGGAGTGTAGTTATCCGATTTGTTGTTTTTCTTGAATCGCATATGTTGGGGCACTTTATGTATTCGGCGACCAGTGATATACTGATGATGATCTTCACCTTCATATTCTGTAATTGGGATTATACATTCAATATCGCTGCTGTTATTTGCTGAAGGCTGTTGGTCTTTCATTACATTCAAGAACTGAAATTTCCAATTGCTGTATGATTGCTTTATTACTGAGTTGATGCAAACTACCCCGCGTTTTCCACTCGCTTAATAATTCAAGTGCTGTGGTATCAGACAAATATGTCACCTTTCATCACCATGTTTTCAACGGTAATAATTGTAGTTACTATTCACCTACCCTTAAACCAAAATTTCTCATGTTCGTCAAACGATTTTTTTTATATATATATAATTTAATTACTTAAATCTTGTTTTTGTTTCAATGACGTTAGTCCAGTCCCCTCGAAAATCTGATGTGTGATGAGACATCAAAACTAAGTTCGACCTTAGCTATTGAATTGTTACATATATTTAGGATAGCATCAATGGGGCAGATAAAAGATGAAGTTCGGGGAAATTATGAATGATAAACACAATTGTTTCTAGCAAAGTTTTTGTTATATTCAATAGATTTTTATGAATTTATCACAAGATAATGACAAAGATGAAATAAACAAGAATAAAATAAGAAAATCGAGACTTACAAGGAAACCCGAGATGGAAAAAATCCATAAAGAGGAGGAGAATTTCACCATAATCAATAATCAATGTGTGTGAAAATTTAATGAATTTTGTTTATTTGATTGATTATTATTATTATTATTATTATTATTGAATGTTGGTCTTCATTTCAATTGTTTTAATTGATTATTTGTATCAAATACACTATAAATTATTTAAACGTAAATATGCATTTTCTAGTGATGAGCAAAATATTAATGAATGAGTGCTTTAAATGTAAATCTACATTTTCTCGATGAATAATTCAAAAATTAAAAACAAAATATGCAATCTACACTGGGTTTGATTGTGCCCCCTAACTCAAAATGTCTGCATACGTCCCTAATGTCAATGTTAGTGAGTTTACATCGCAAACTTTTGATAAATATTGGTTGAGATGACGATAAATGATTTAACACGATTGATTGTTAAATGCATCAAATTAGTTGATATAAATTACTATTGAGAACAAATTACTTCATATTTCTGTCTAGGCAATGCTGATTCATATATAGCACAAAACTTATAGCATCATGTCAATTCCAAAGTTCTCCCCACTATATTTGACTTGTGGTCAGAAGCCTAAAATCTAATGATTTTTGATAGGCATGTACAATTGATCTACCATAATGTATTGAGATGGACTTTAAAAATGATGAGAATACATGTCTAATTTGAACCCACCTATGAACTATCTTAAGCCCTAACGAGTGATATTTTATAACACGATTTGCTAACTGTAAATCTGATTGAACTATTTTATCATCATTAGGAGAGAAATTATTAGTTGAAAATAATACATAATGTATTTTGTTGTGTTATCAATATCCTCATACTTGACAATATAAAGTGATAACTTAATTGTAAGATGAACTTACTAACTTATAAGAAATTAATAAAATGTCATATGTCAGTTGTAGGTGCTCCATCTCTCGTATTGATGCCTCATAAGGACAAAACTATTGAATCTTATAAATAACACACCTGAAGCATTGTGACATTCGATTCTAAAAATAAAATTTTTCAAAAAAAGGGGGAGCAAATAAGAAAGTTGGTCCCATTTACGAGGCAAAATATATAGGCATAACTATAAAAAACTCAAGAAGAGGTTCAAATACATGAAATATTGAATGTTGAGATATCTCATTCAAAAAATCAAAATAAATCCATCAAAGCATATCAATCGAAGAAATCATATGTCAAATAAAATGACGCAATCCTAACAAAATTAAACTTATTAAAGAAATCTGAAGTTCTAGACATACAGCTCAAACACCTGAAGGTGCATTCCTCTGCGAAAAGTAAATGAAAAAAATGAATTTGTAGCATGTAATACACAACTCTCAAAATAATAACTTTCACAATGACCATGGTGGATGCAATCAAAATTTCATATCTTAGTAACCTGACAATGCATGAAACTTAAAATGTGATTATAGCCAACTCATGTAGCATGACGCATAACTATTAATGTTATCCTTAAATAATTTAATATGCGTAAAATATATAGTTTGGATGTTATTATGACGATGGGGAGTAAATACATGTTTTACTCTGTCTTTCTTGATCAAAGTTTTGTCATATTAAGTTTTCTTAACAGCATTTTTAATGAGACTTTTTTTTATAGCGTATTCAAAGGAATAATATATTTTTTTCTTCATTAAGATTTTTTCCACAACAGTTTTCCTAGTAAGTGTGTAACGATGCACATTTTTTCAATAATGAATGTAAATAATCTAAAGATATTTACATTCAATATAACTTATGATTATATTAAAATTTTGTGTATGAGAATCCTGAAGAAAACAATAAGACATGTTTTTTGGAACATCATGTTATTGAAGTCACCAAACCAAATATTCTAGATGATACTGCTTGAAAGATACAACACGACAATATGAAACACACTTCACTATGGATATGGATGACTTGACACAAGAATTTTCATTTATTGAAATCAACTGTACTCTTTTTCCTTAATTCAAGTTTTGTCCTATGAGATTTTCTTGACAACGTTTAACGAGGTAGCATTTTAATGCTCCAATCTTATTAATTAATTCGTATTCTTTTTGTTTCATTTGATATTTTTATTTGAACGATTTTTGCTAAAAATAAGATTTTAAGGAAGCAATTATTAAGCAAATAGTTATCAAAGAGGGAATGTTCACTGAAACAAAAATGTCATTTGCAACACTAAAAAGACAACATTTGTTGATAAATGTTGCTAAAAGAATCTTTTGACAAAATTTTAGTAAGTGAATGTTGTCATTGGTTAGTATAAATGAGTTTTTGCAACGTTTTATATAAAAATATTGCGATAAACCCATTTTTGCAACGTTTATTAAGTGTTGCGAAAAGTTTTATTTTTTGCAACATTTATCAAACGTTGCAAAAGAAAAGCCTTTTGCGTTGTTTGTCGAACGTTGCAAAAGTAGACTTCTCACAACATTTGACAAACGTTGCAAAAGACTTTTCTTTTGTAATGTTGCAAAAGGTCTCACTTTGCAAAATGTTTTATTTTTGCAATGTTTTATGAATGTTGCAAGAAGTTTTATACTTTCTTCCAAATTAAATTATATACAGAAAACCCAAAAAAAATGCAAATGCTAATTTATTATGTGCCTCCCTCCATTCATCCCCCTCCATTCACGCATCAAAGACCCATTTGAAAAATGCTTTCCCAAATTGAAAAAAATACCGCCCACCTCCAACTCTATCCGCTCCCTCCACGAGCACGCTTGAGAGGCCCATGGCATCAACTTCAATACCATTCGAAAGGACTCCTTTTTGAGTACCTTCTGGGAAGACATGGTGAAGTAGTGGACTATGGACAGGCCGACGAGTGTGAGAACATTCAAGGAACATGCTTATTGTGCATATTCCGCCATTTGGAATCCCCAGCATGCGGACATTTTTGCTTCTGCTTCCGGGGATTGTACCGCCCACATTTGGGATGTTCGTGAACCAAGTATCCTTTATATTTTTCAATTTGTAGCATGATATTTGCATATTGTTACATTACATGCTTTGAAAGTTGTACCTTGATGATAGTTTTGTAATGATGGTTCAAGGTACATTCTTGGAACGAAATCAAAATGTGATTAATCATTAATTAGATTACAATTGAAGTAGATACATGCAACTTGATGTATATTGATTTACCAAGAGCGTGCTAGTGAATTAGATACAGGTAATTTGATGTATATTGATTTACCAAGAGATAGCACCATCTGGAGGTGTTGGATCTAACCGTGGAATTGTTAGAAATTCAATGGGTGAATTTGATGCTTACATAATTTATGCAGCCATGAATGTGTTTATGGTTAGAGTTTTCTCTATGACCAAATGCTTCCAAAAGTCAGATGCATGAAGTTATCTTAACCAACATTAACCCTCTGCAAAACCCCTTAAACTTGAACTATTCATTTAATGTTTTTCATGATTATCATGTTTAATCTATAAGCTGAATTCCCTTTCTTTTTTTTTTTCCCTTTTTTGCTGAAAACTATCCGACTTATTATTAACTCTGTTCATGTCTTATTGTGGGGGGAGTGAGTGGGACTTTTGCATGATTATCATGTCTTATTAACTCTGTCCACAAGCCCTCGAATCAGATATATGTCAAGGGTAAAGGAAAAATGATTTGTTGATTTGTGATGTTTTGACTATGGAGAATGGTGGGATTCTGGTTGGATTTGATATGGGTGGAGGGTCCCGGACTTTTGCTGCTATGATATCTGAGAGGAATGTGACTATGGTCACTGCCACTTTGAATGCTAATGCTCCTTTCAATGAATTCATTGCTGCAAGAGGGATTTTCCCTTTGTATTTGAGCTTAGATCATAGGTTCCCATTTTATGATAACGTGTTTGGTTTGGTTCACTTTGTATGGTGTCGCACAAAGATAAGGTGGTCATGAAGGCTTTGAATGGTGCTGGAGCTCCCGCAACTCAGGCAAAAGTGCTGCAGGAAGTGATTTCCATGTCTCAAACCAATATATTCAGGCCTGGGATTGATGTCACTCAAGCAGTTCTTTTGCCTCAAATGACATGGCGGTAACAGGAAAAGACGGAAATGGTGGGTTCCTGGAAAGCAAAAGTTTATGATATGCATAATGTTGTTGCAACTATTAAATCAAGAAGGGTTCCTGGAGCCATGATGGATGATGAATTCTTTAACTCTTCCAATGTAAATGAAGCAGAGAGCGAGGAATTCGATGATATATTGACACAGGAAGATAGAAGGCAGCTTGAGATTGCACTTTGGCTTTTGTTTTAAGAGATGAAAATTTGATGTTCTTTAGATAGATTATTTTTGGATATTGTTCTTAGCATATTGTTTTGAATCTCATTCACTATTTGTTAGTAGGCCAATGACGTTAGCATTTTGTTTTGTAATTATTATAGATTTGTTTGAAATAAAAAAAATTAATTATGCAAATTGTTTTAAAAAAACTGTAAAATGATAAGGCAATGTTTAGAAAATGTTGCTAAAGGGTTATTGGCAACGCTTAAAAATCGTTGCGAAAGGGTTAACAGCATATGGCAACAATTTTTGTTGTTTTTGTTGTAGTAGTTATGAAATTATTTGATATCTATTTGTCTTAGAAGAATAATTAGATAAGTCTTATCTATTTTAGAAGAGTCTATTTTAATCTAATGGTAACTCTCATTTTGAATCCTATAAATACTGGACCTTGGTTTTCAATAAAATATACATTTGAGTATGACTCTCTCTATTTTTTTCTCTTATATTTCTCTCATGTTCATTTAGTTTTACAACATTTATAACCAATGTTTACGTATAATTGAATTTTTGTCTTGTAAGTGATTGTTTACTTAAAATAAATTTTAAGAGATGTCATTAGGTCTGCGTGTCAAATCTGTCGATCTAGATATTTCATAAATGAAACTATTAAGGTCCTTGTGATTATTGGAACTAAACACAAACCCGAACCATTGGTTCCAATTTCGACTTGGATTCAATTATATTTAAGTAACATATTTATATAAGCCATGTCGATACATATAACTAACATGCGAACACTGTCAATATTTGTACAGTAAAGAAAATCTTGCTAAGAAATGTTCAAGAGGCAAAATAGTGGAAATTAAAAATCGTGAAAAGAGGAGAAAATCAAAAAATTAAATTATAGTTTCGGAAGAAATTATTTTTGTGTAATAAATCTCATTCGATCAATAAGTGGACATGTTATATCTTATATTTTAATTATGGACAATACTTAAATTCCTCCACTCTTAAACTAACTAGATACATAATTATATAGTATCGAGAAATTGCATTTGTCGCGAAAATATTCTTCGTTGGAATTACTGCAAGCGTATTGTTCGTTAACAATTAGTAAAAGAGATTTTTGAGTCCAAATATCATTCTCACAAAGATTGTACTAGCTTAAATTTTAAATAGCTTAACCCTAATCGAAACAATTGAAATTTCTATAACTAGATTATAACCACTTAAATTAAGTATGAATGGAACTCTTAAACTAACTAAAATTAATGCAAAATTATAATTAAATTCAAGTTATATAAAAATATGATGATTAAAAACGTACTAGGATCTCAAATCCCCTAGTATCAATCCTAAATTTGACAATGTGATTCAATTATGAAGATCAATATCCTAACTTGTTTAACAGTCTTGGTCGAGTAAAATTAAATATATTTTTACATGTGACTCAACTATATTCATATGACGGATATGAATGTATAAAAATGAATTAAAGATTTATAAATACTTAATGATCACGTAAAACATAGTGGTATATTTCTATTGCCTATCGAATTATATAATAATTGACACTATGTTTAACTAATTCTTAATCTTTTAAAAGTATAACAAATCACAAAACTCATAAAACTATTGCGCATATAATTGTAGAAGAAAACAAATTTATCTCAATCATTCAATATTAAAAACATAATTTTCCTGTGTGTATATATATATATTTTCCAGCTGCCCATGTTTCACTCCAAAATGGACTGTTTTTATAATTTCCTTCAACCCTCACTTTTATCACTACAATATAAAAGAGGCAAAATCTTGGCACTGTTCATGCTGCCACGTGTCGCGATTTCCCATTGTCAACATAATTAAATTTTTATTTTTTTTTGGATTTCACTTCACGCAACATTTCTCCATTTTCACACACTACTACTCCATCCCGACTGCCATAACAATGCTTTCTATCCTTTCTTCCATCTCTGACCCTCTTTTTCCTTTCCCGAATTTCACACCCCAACACCCTTTAATTCCTCCAGCCATCTTCAAGATTTGAGCTCCTGAAACCCTGGCAATACTACAGCCAAGAATCGCAGGAAAATGAACGTATGTGCAAATTTTGTGTCATTCACTTTATATTTTTGAAAGTTTGATTTCTTTCCTTCTACGTTTGTTTCTTTGTATCATTATATTATTCTCATAAATGTAATTCTCCTCGCAGCTTGGAGAGGTGTGGACACAGGCACCGTTCCGTGTCATGTCCGAACACCATGTGTTAGTGTCCGCATCGTTTCCGAACACCGCATAGACACATCGTCGTGTCCGTGCATCTTTGCGCAGCACAGAGACTTCTTTTTTATTTTTTTGGCTACCAATTACATTTTCATTAAAGTTTCAACTAACATTTTGAGATACATATTCTTTTATCAATTGCAATATTCATTTAAATCTAGCATTTAATATCTGCTCATATGGCATCTGCATGGTATATTTAGTAAGAAAAACGCGTTGGAGCCTTATTTTGGTTATAAATGTTTCAAGGCTGAATTGAAAGTCTTTTCGGGAGAAGTCATCCACTTTGGAAATCGTTGCAAAGATCCACAGTGGCACAACTTGTGTCGTTATTTTGAAAAGTAATAGCTAACGTCTTTTTTCTCTGCTAGCACTCCGTGTGCTTGTTCAGGGGAGGACGCAGGACTTTGAAGTTAGGGGGCACAATCGAACTTGCGAAAAAGTTGAGAGAAATTTTACAATAAAAAATTTACGTCCAAAAAATTCATACCCATGTAATTTAATTTTACATCCAAAAATTTACATGAGATATGACTTTTTTTTTAATGTAAAATTTCGAAATTTTTAACTATTTTAGATATCTATTTGGACTATTCGATATGTCCATAATGTAGTTCTCGAAATAAGTTTTGAGATGACATAAATCATTT
>CAIGRL010020722.1:0-11915 GCA_903798325.1 Fraxinus xanthoxyloides
ACGATCAATGTTTGATAATCATTTTTTAATTCAGTTAATTCCGCAAATCATTTAAGAAATTCGTGAAATATGAGAATGACGTAATACTTCGGGTTCACGGAACTCGGGGCGTTACACAATTGGTCCCACCACTAAAGAATTTCTCCAACAAAAGCAAAATGAAAATTGATTTCACAAAGCCAAATTCTCGTTCAACAAAAAAGACCAAGAGTTCGACGAAAAATTCTCATTCGGGCTTCGTCTCCAGTGATAGATCCTTGTCTGAATCCCCTCCAACCACTTCTCTGCAAAGGTAGGAAGACTATACTTCGTCTGAAAAATCAGTTGAGCCAGTGATGGTCACGAAAGTGACATCGGCTCAGATGATCGAATCTAACAAATGGCTTTGGCCATTGAAAAACTAACAAAGTCACTAGAAGAGAAAGACGCACATGTTGCTGCACTCATGTACCGGCTAAAGCTGCAAAATATGTAGAAAGAAGGTCGAGAAAATCCAAAATTTTCCAAAGCTAAGGATCTGGAAGTCCAAGAACGCTAACAGAAACAAGATATACATGATCACACAGTTGTTCAAAACGTTTTCTGTGATACTACCCAACTCTCCGTGGCTCTCTATTTGTCCACCAACTCCAACATATGATTGCAAACACCATTTGTGCCTAGTATGGTGGTTCAGTGCAATCTTCATTGGTGTATGCCAAGCCTTATAACCGTTGAATCGACGAGATAAAGATGCTACTTGGTTACCAAACTCCAAAATTCCAGTGTTTTGATGGGAAAGGCAACTCGAAGCAACATGTTGCTCATTTCATTGAGACGTGTAACAATGCAGGCACTTACAATGACACTATGGTGAAACAGTTCATACGCTCCCTCAAAGGTGTTGCATTCGAATGGTATACCAACTTACTCGTTGGGTCAATTGATATTTGGGATCAACTAGAAAGAGAATTCCTAACACATTTCTACAACACCAGGCGGACTATCGGCCTTCCAAAACTTGTTCGAACGAAGCAGAGCAAAGAAGAGCCCGTTGTGGAGTACATCGAACGCTGAAGGAACCTCATGCTCAATTGCAAAGAATGAATAAGCGAAGCATCTTCCATTGACATGTGTGTACAAGGCATGCATTAGGGATTACTCTACAATCTTCAAGCAAATATGCCTCACTCCTTTGAAGAGTTGCAACACATGCCCATGACTTGGAGCTCCAAATTGCAAGGCGTGAGTGTTACTTACCAGTGATCAACGTGACAAGAAACATCCCAAGAAAGAGATAAAGAATGATGTCAATAGCCTTCCAAATGTCGAAATCAAACTTAAGACCAAAACCAAAACCAGAGTTCAGACCTACCAAGGGACTGGTCTAAGGCAGAGGTCATGTAACTCTGAAAGAACTTGAAGAGAAGGAGTACCCATTTTCAGATTCTGAAGTTCCTGGAATTCTAGATCAATTTCTCGAACAGAAGATAATCGAACTACTAGCCCCAAAGAGACCTGAGGAAGTTGGTAGGGTCGATCATCTTAAATATTGTAAATTTCATAGAATCATCAGTCACCCAGTGGAAAAATATTGTGCTGAAAGATCTTATTGTCCGTTTAGATAAAGGAAATAAGATTAGACTTGAAACCGGAGAAAACCTAACGATTGTCTGCTCAATGGTTTCGTTTGGATCGTTTGATCCAATCCCCATTGCAAAAGGGAACATATGTTTTCTCGCACATACGATGCTATTAAATCTTTGGCTGAAGAGTTTGGACCACAATTTTTGGAAGGAGCCATTCCAGTAAAGTTTGAAGTAGACGGAGAAATTACTATTGGTTACATCTACCCATGAATGGATGGACCGTGCGCACCCAATCATCTAACCTTTTACGAAATTATGATAGATGACTTGGATGTTTGGGATTCTGATTCAGAGTATCGATGATGATTGATCGACCTTCATAACCAAGAAGGAGAAATACCAAATGTCAAACAAAATATGTAAAATATCACCTTCTATCTCTCTTGCAGGACCGAAATTGGGGGCATTGGGTACAAAAGTTCAATCCAATGAAAAAATAACACAAGAAGAAAAACAGGAAGGATGGACCCTTGTGGAAAGACGACATTGAATGATTCTACAATTTCTAAGTCTTGGTGTTTGTAACAAGAAACGAAGACCAAGAAACAACCAAAGAAGAAAATCTAAAGTCAAGCCAAAAGTGTCTACTGAATCAACGGGAGTAGAAATCGCTTCACACGTTTCTCCTAGATTACCAACTTTGGGTGATTATTTTCCCAAGGGTTTCTTCAAAAATGAATTTTTTACCTCCAATATTATTAATGTGGAGGAAAAAAATGAAACAAAGAAGGTATCGATGGAGAGTTTGAAACAAAAGAGAACTATCTCGTGACTCAGTAATATTCTTTCCGATACAAGTTTAGCAAAGTCTCTTAAGCTTCCTTTCTATGATCAAATGGCACTAATCGCAGCGTTGATAGATCTGGAAGAATACAAAGGCAAAGTCCTAGAACATATTGGATCCACAACCCGACAAGACTATATGGCCATCATCATATTTGATGATGAAGATTTGCAACTAGGCTCTCGTTTACATAATAGACCACTTTATGTTAGTGGTCATATTCGAGAATGCAAGATAAGTTGCATAATGATCGATTATGGATCTACTGTGAATGTCATGCTAGTTGAAACGATGAAGAAGATTGAAATTAATGTTGGTGATATGTCCAAGAGCAAGATCACGATTCAAGGATTCAACCAGAAATTTCAGCAAGCCATTGTCATGATTCGTTTGAAGGCCTAAATATGGTAGTTAATTTCCTCAGGTCTCTTCCATGTCATCGATGCTAAAATATCATACGAGTTATTCCTCGGACGTGTTTGACTGCATGAAACTGGAGTAGTACCTTCAACTTGGTACCAATGCTTAAAATATAGTCGAGACGAAGAAGTCGAATATGTAGTAGTTGAGTCCAAACCATTCCTCTAAGAAGAGTCTCATTTTGCTGATGCTAAATTTTACGTGAAAGATGAAGAGTGTAATGCTACAAGGTTGACCATGTTCGGATTCAAAATTAAAGGAAATACAGATGATGATGATGATGATACATCTAGTGCTACTCAATCTCATCAGCTTATCAAAGGTAAATCAAAATTTACATTTGAAGGATTCTCTAAATGTAAAAAACCTCAAATAGAATCGACCGATGTTGAGGCATTGAGAAAAGAGTTAACTCTTCTGATACCTAGTATTCCAAAATTGTTTCTGCCCCATCAACTTATGGAAGTCCCGGAAGAACGCAAATCATCATTGGAAGCTTCGACATTTATTCCAGACATATCAAAACTCAGTATTTCTAGCTCGACCAAACAAGACAAGCCTGAGCCGATGGACCAAAATAGACTTTCAAAGGGTGTTATAATCCTCAAGTTAAAAAGTTGTTTAAGAATGCTGGATTTGGAAAAGAAGAGCCTTGCAAATTAGGTGATCTTGATGCTTTCCTCTCGGGGTGGGCGTATCCCTTTTAATTTTGACGGAATCCTTATATCGCAACCTAGGTGTGATTTAGGATATGATCCAAATCCACCAAGAAAGATTAAAGTCAAGAAAGTTTCCTCGAACCCAATCGTGATTCAAATTTACAAGTTGTAGGAAAAACCTGAACAACTGAAACCTTTAGTGTTCGATCGAATTGAAAACGAGAATGCCAGAGTTTCGGTATTTAAAAGGTTGAAATGGGAATCCTCCCCAATGGTTGATGTAAAAGGTAAAACTTTTGTCTTCCTAAGGTTAAGTGAAGTTCCTTCTTTTTCTACCCAAATTAATGATGATGCACAAGCTCCTTAGAAGTCATTTCAAAGACAATCTACTTTTTCTCGACTTAAAATTAAAACTTCTAATCTGAGTCCAAAGCCTCAATGATCAAGGAAAAGACGAAAACATCAATAAGTTTCCCCTTCTCTAAGTAATAATGAGGATGAAAAAGAATTCTCTGTTAATCACATAGCTTTTGAAGAAGCTCTGGACTAAAAAACTGAGTCTGAAAACTCTACCACAACCGATGAACCTGAACTGGCTCCATCCACATTTGTAGAAGGAGAAAAAGTTACTGTGAATGACTTGAAGCAATTGAACATAGGGACTAAAGAAGACACAAGACCACTGTTTGTAAGTGCTCTTCTCAGTCAAAAAGAGGAATCAAAATACATCCATTTGCTTAAAGAATACAAAGACGTATTTGTGCGGTCTTACAAAGAAATGTCGGGGTTAGATCCGAGGGTTGAAGTACATTACCTTGCAGAAAGACATGGAATTCGACCGATCAAGCAACCTCAAAGAAGATTTCGACCAGAACTGATTCCTCAAATTGAAGTGGAAGTCAACAAAATTATTAAAATTGGATTCATACGTGAAGCCAACTACCTTACTTGGATCACGAATATTGTTCCTGTAAAAAAGAAAAATGGACGATTACGAGCCTATATTGACTTTCGTGATCTAAATCAAGCATGTCCAAAAGATGACTTTTCGCTTCTGATAATAGAGTTGATGGTGGATGCACATCACATTCTGAAATTTTTTAACGAAATAAGCAATTTCGTCGTCCCTAAGGGTCTCAGTATCAGTGGACTCACTCTCCTCTTCTCTAACAGTGTTCATGACGATGGATTTAACCTTTTTAGGTTGTGAGACAGTGAGTTCATAAGTTTGAAATGATCCTACAAGTTCTTCAATCTTAACAGTATCTAAGTCATTACTCTCATCTATCACAGTGATCTTGGGTCTAAACCTCTCGGTTAGTGATCTTCAGACTTTTCTAACAATTTCAGACTCGGAGATCTTTTCACCTAAGTTAAAGCTAGAGTTAACTATATCATTAATCTTTGCATAGAATTCATCGAGCGATTCTTCATCCTTTATTCTAATATCTTCAAACTTAGTGGTCAACATCTGCAATTTAGAGTTTTTAATAGTTTTGATTCTCTCATGTGTCGTTTCTAATATATTCCAAACTTCTTTAGCAGTTTCACACATCATCACTCGCCTAAACTCCTCAACAAACACAACCATGAACAGAGCATGAAGCCCCTTACTTTTCCAATTATACTCATCCAAATTTGTTTTGGTCCATAGTGAGATATGAGTGGATGTGACTACACTTGCAAAAGTTGTTGTAGGCGGAGCCCACCCATTTTGAACGCTTTAAGGAAAGCTCTCATTCGAACTTTTCAATAAGCATAATTGCTTCTGTCAAAGAACATAGACACAAACAATGACTGACTTATCTAGAATAATAAACTTAGGGTCATGAATTGATTTAAGGTTCTGATACAAATTGAAAAACGTGTAGTTCGACATTAATAATACCTAGAGGGGGTGAATAGGTATTTTATGCTGAATTCAAATTATTAATTAATAGGCAACAAGTCACCAATTAATTATTTCTAGATGGTTAATCATGCAAGTCATTTTTACCTATGTTTAAATATTGTAGATCATAAAATTAATAAATAAAGCAATAAAGAAAAACAGTATGATCACGGAGAAATTCAACTGGGAAAACTCTGGGCTTTTTACCAGTCAATCCACTATAAAAGATTCGTAACTTATAATCTACCAGATTAGATGATGACACATATTATCTGATCTCCCCGACTGCAATTTTGACAGCTCTTCTGAATTTTGTGCTCCCTACACGAATTTCAGCTACAATTTTCAAAGCTCTCCTAGATTCTGCTCTCCTGNTCATTTTTACCTATGTTTAAATATTGTAGATCATAAAATTAATAAATAAAGCAATAAAGAAAAACAGTATGATCACGGAGAAATTCAACTGGGAAAACTCTGGGCTTTTTACCAGTCAATCCACTATAAAAGATTCGTAACTTATAATCTACCAGATTAGATGATGACACATATTATCTGATCTCCCCGACTGCAATTTTGACAGCTCTTCTGAATTTTGTGCTCCCTACACGAATTTCAGCTACAATTTTCAAAGCTCTCCTAGATTCTGCTCTCCTGTAGTAACTCCTAAGTTCGTGGAATCATTTATTTCCTGTGGATCACGAAGAACAACCTATTCTTCACTAATTGGAACTCTAGTAACCTTTATTTGATCTTCAACAACTCTGATAGATGTGGATGAAGTAGCGATATGGTATTTGAATTGGAATCTGATATTTTTTCTCACTACCAAGAACAATATCAAAGAATTATGAAGGTTGAAAGCTTCAAAGATGAAAGAAATATGAAAGCACAATGTTTGTTTAACGTTCAACCTTGAAATAATACGTTCTGTGGCTATTTGGTATTTATAGGTAGGGTATAAAATAGATGGACAGGGGAAAAGCCTTGAAATCGCGAAATAAAAATTTCATGTATAACCTTGTCACTTAAGCAAAGGCTCAGCGAGGGTCGAGCGATGGGTTGTAGCTCGAGCGAAGCCTTAACGATGGTCCAGCAATGATGTTTTTGTTTTTGTAGCTGGAGTCAAACCTTGGTGACAGTCTAGTGAAAATTCTTGTCGTTTTCCTCCTTTTTGCCATTCTCGAACCCCAAACTTAATAACCCTATTTTCAAATATTTGCGCATCAATTCTTGACTTTATAACCAAAGTACAATTCAATCATTTTGTTTACAGAATTGCCAATTCCAAAATATCTAAAACCTAGCAGTCGTCCCTAAGCATCTCAAAATCTGTTTGAAGGGATTTGATCTTTTTAGGTTGAGAAACAACGAGTTCATAAGTTTGAAGGAATCCTACGAGTTTCTTAGTTTTACTGCATCTAGGTCATTAGAGATAAGTTTGAAGGGATCCTACGAGTTTGAGGTAACTTTAGGCCTGAATCTTTCAGGTAGGGATCTAAAGATTTTTCTAACGATCTTGGACTTGAGGATCCTTTTACCTAGGTTGAGACTCGAATTGACTATGTCATCCGCATAGAAATCATAAAATGATTCATCATCCGTCATCTTAATTTCTTCAAACCTAGAGGTTAACATCTGGAGTTTAGAATTTTTCACAATTTTAGTTCTCTCATATGTGGTTTCTAAACTACCAAACTTCTTTAGCAGTCTCAAATATCGACACTCTCCTAAACTCATCTGCAGACACAAACATGAACAAGGCATGTAAGGTTTTGCTATTTCAGTTACACTCATCTAAGTTCGTTTTATTCCAAAGGAAAATATCAATAGGTGTGACCGTCCTGCAACAGTTTCTATTTTTGAAGCTCGAGTCAAGCTTTGGTGATAGTTTAGCTAAAATCTACACCATTTTTTTCTTTTCCGTTCTTGAAACCCTAGACCTAAAAATCATACTTTTGAAAAATTATACATTACTCCTTGACTTTTTACAGCATATCAATTTTTAGTCTTTTTTTTCACGGAATAGCCAATTGCATAACATCAAATACTTAACATATCTCAACCTTAAGTGAGTTGAGATCCACGAATGAACATTTAGATGTTAGGAATCTCACTAGTGAACTTGAGAAGACCTCTAGGATAGCTAATGAGCTGACAGTTGAAAAAAAAACCTTAGAAATCCAGGTTTAAAATATTCTGAGCGATCTAGAGTATTCCAAGTCTCAACTTCTTGTTTTTTCTGGTGGTTCTAAGAAGCTAGATCACATTTTGGGAATGGGAAAGTCTGCTGGTAGTAGGGAAGGTTGGGATACAATAAAAATGATCATAATGTTACTAGTACGTTCAAGACCATATTTGTCCCTGGTACTGACCAGCTTACATATGTGCCTAACCTTGAACATAAGAATAAGGGATATGTAAGACAAAGACCTACTAGACAGCGTTGAACCCAACAACCTATGAATAGACTTCAGGGATCACATACATTTGGTCCTAAGTTTATCCGTACGATTTTTTATTGCGGTGAGTTAGGACACATAAGGTTTAGGTGTTATCATTTCCTAAACAGAAATAGTAACCAGAGCTTAAATAGAAATAAAAATTAGGTTTTTGCTGGACAGATTGACTTTCTTACTAATCAGGTGAGTCAATTGACCAAATTAATGACACGGATGACCGGAAATATTCTTGTCACTAGGTAAATTTGGATGAAGAAAAGTGATCTCAAAATTTTTGAAATAAATCACGGTACTTTTAAAGGTAAGAGCATTTGCATATTTGTTTATTTGTTTTCTATGAGAAAAGTCATGCATATTTTTTATATTTGTTATTATTTTATATTATATTTATTTTGATGTGTTTGACATTTTTTTGTGTATTTAGTGCATTCATGTTTTAAATTACGACAAAAAATGAAAAATTGAAAAAATAAAAATGTGGGACATTGTTTTTACATCATAATATATAATGTACTTGATTTTGTTGGTTGTGATCAAGCATGAGTTCAATCGATGAGTTATAACATAGTTTTCATTGCTGGCCTATGTTATTTATGGAGTACTTAGTATAGATGCCTACATATATCATCTGTACTATACACACTATGATATTGTTAGTGAGACTCTACAGCATGTATAAGACATGGGATGACAATCATATATTAGTAAGGTGACTTTGAATATGAATTTACCTTATTTATTATACCTAAACTCAAGTTTATCCCTAATAATAAAAAGCTCAATATCTTATATTCTTTTACGGAGCCTATTTGACTCGATGAATTAAGCATGTATGGTTTCTCATAAACTGGTGCCTAATATTAATTGACTTGGGTTAACCGGTAAGGCTTGTAAGCACGTGTATACTGTGGGCCTAAAAGTAAGACCTCAGTTTCCTCGAAGTGGTCATAAGGACAAAGCAAGTTTTTCCATATATGTGTAACGCGAATTGGCTAGCAGAAGAGCCTTACTCATGTAGTAAATAGGCAGTTGTATGCCACCTTCTTTCTTTATTAGCACTAAACTTACAGCCTATGAGCTTACGGCTAAATATAAGAGCAGCGCTTCTCCCTCCTTGGACTTTAAGAGAAGGTGGGCTTACCCTAAGAGCTTCTTTAACTCCTGGAAAGCCTTTTTGTACTCCTCATTTCATTGGAACATCTTTCCTCCTTTTAGAACCTTAAATAATGGGAGACATCTATTTGTTGTTTTAGAGATTTTCTGGGGTTCCAAGCTATTCTCTTTTGCCAATGAGGGGTAAACTTGGGGTCCACATTAAGACGATGGCAGCTAACATTGGGGCCAATGCCCACCATATCTTTGTGCCTCCATGCAAATATGTCGAAGTTGTTAAGTAGGAAGCCTTTTCGCCTCACCTTTTCTTCTACCTCAAGTTCCTTCCGTACTTGCAACATCTTTGTTAGGTCATGTGGGTCCACCAAGAACGATTAAAATTCGTCCATTGAGGTTGCTTGTTAATTTGATTCGACGACCCTAGGGTCTAAATCAATGTCAATGAACCCTTCTCTAGAGGCATCTATCATGTTAATATTTCCCTCTTGCTTAGAGATAGGACATTCCTCAGGTGTGTAAACCATTTCAGTTTCCAATAAGAGCATGTTTATGCCGTGGGGCTCAGACTTTCATAAGAAGTTGAGGAAGCATTCTCTCGAACCCACATGGTCCTCTCGTACGGTAGCAATTCCTTTTTAAGTGGGAAACTTCATGCACAAATGGTGTATGGATGTGACAATCCCAAAATCTGTTAGGGCGGGCCGCCCTTACACCCTGTGATAGGCGAACGATGATCTACAATGAGAAATTCCATCAGGTGATGGGCAACAAGTTGGGGTGCTCCCATTTTTACTGCCAGCATGATTTTTCCTTTAGGAACAATATTGTCACAGTTAAAACCGTATAGGGGGCTGTCGTGGGGATGAGCTCGTAACCTATCATCATTTTATCATAGGTGGTTCCGAATAGGATGTTGATAGAGCTCTCATTGTCCACCAGCATGCTTTTAAGCCCGTTTCTGGCTATGAAAGCTCTTAACAACAAGGTACCGCAATGGGGATAATGAACCCCAATGGCATCTTCCTACAAAAAGGTTATTGACGGAGCTTTCCCACACCCACGAGGGTGTTGTTCACTAAGTAGTTTGTTATAGGCAGGCCATCAGTTCCTCTCGCATAATTTCCTTAGGGATTCCTTGATTCTCTTTCTCTCTCTTTCCCTCCACCCCACCGTGTGGCTACCAATAATAGTATCAATCTCCCTGATGGGGGCATTATTTGCCTAAGTGGGGAGTTCTCTTCTTGGCCTTTGTTCGACCCTAAGTCTACTTCTTTCCTCTTCACGTCCCCGTCAAAGTGATTATTTTATACGATGCCGCCTTGCTTCATCACGTTCAAGTTCTCAATCTTGCCTAGGTTGAGGCGCATTTCGTCGTGCTTGGTACATGTTCCTCTTACCGATATGGGATCCTGTCGGCTCCTCATAGTTAGGTCTGGATAAGCAATTCTCAGTGATGTGGCTGTTAGTTCGATGGTACGTGTAGTAATGCCTTTTTCTAAGCTCCTTACTCCTTCCTCTACCTCTTCTCCTTGATTGGTTTGATTGTCTTTGGGCCTCAGGTCCAACCTCCTCGTATGCCAATAAGGGCATTACGTTTAGTGTGGCAGCTTCTAATGCTTGAACTGAGGTAGGGGCGATGGTATGCCCTTCTTGGGTCTATTGCTTGTTTACCAAGTATGACACGTGACCTCACCACTGTTTTTGAGGCGGTGGGAGTCCTAATGAAGTTTGGTTGCGGTGATCAAACAGTTCCTCATTGACAATTTCGCTCCCCATCATTTTCAGTAAAACATCGCAGGAGGTTGGGTTGTTGTGCATGTCTCGTCAGAAGAGGGTATTCATGTTGAGACCTCATCCTAAAGCCAAAATGGTCTCTCTATCTGTGACCTGCTTGCAATATGTCATTTCATCCGTGAATCGAGCCGGTAACTTTTCAAAATTTCACATGTTTGCCGCCTCATGTCCTCCAGCCTTTATATTGGGGCATCTTCTTCTTTACTGGCCAAATACTGGTTCATGAAGATCTTCTTGAGATTTGGCCAACTTCTGATACTGACAACTAGGATGCGGGTATACCAAATTTCAACAGCCCTTGTTAGCATGAGATTGGAAAGCTCTGCACTTTAGAGTTGAAGAGGATCCTGTGAGGGACATATGGATTTTGTAATTGTTGAGGTGCTTTGTTGGGTCGCTCATTTCTTCGTATTTGGGTATTTTTGGTGGTACGAAGTGATTTGGAACAGGGGTGCTTCTCAACTCCTGGGAAAATGGGAGATTCTCATCATCATTGTCCAACTCAAAAGATCTGCATGGAACAAACCTGTGTTTGAATCACATGACAAGGGAAATTCCTTATCAACACGATAGAGCTATTTTATATTCATTGTGGCAGATGTCAATTCAATAATTCATGGCAAGTTTGGAAAATTGATGGCCAAATAATCAAATACCACTTAGCCACATTTATGAAAGTTACTATAGGCAAAATTTTTATATGCAGAAATAGAAAATAAAAGGCTTAGAAGGGAATGTGCAATGTAACCTGTTCACGAAAATATGTTTCGGATTTAAATCACCGCAAGTGCACGATTCGTTGACAAGTAATAAAGTGGAAATCATAGAATTTCGAGTATCGTTCCCACGAGGATTGACTTAATTTGGTTTTTATTATTGCGACCTTAACCGAATTTATTGAATTCAAGATGATTGTTTTTATAATTTTAAGATGAAACTATGACTATTATGCAAATTTAAACTAGAATTATGAATTAATTGCAATAATGACGTTTGAACGCAAAAGTTGGAGAAATTAATGTATAAAAAAACGTACCAGGATCCCGAATCACCAAGCAAGTTCACTTTTAATCCCTATTTCACAATTTGATAACACGATGAATTGGTTGAAGAATCAATATTTCTAACTTATCCAACAATCTCTTTCGAGTAGAATTGAACCTAGTC